>PVIC010009486.1:0-28335 GCA_004025085.1 Thryonomys swinderianus
AGTGCTGCCCTGCGCCAGCTGTGGTCCCCCGTATGGTCATGTGGAGACAGTGCGGTCTCTTGACCCCAACATGGAACCTGGGGCTTCCCTGCTCACAGCCACCTCTTGGTCTCCTCCTGTGACCATCACACCCTGCTCCCCCTGCCCCTGTCCCCTGCCACCCAGCGACCCGCCCCTCCGCTGAGCTCTGGTGCTAAACAGAAAGACGGTGGCCCCTCCATCGTGTGTGCCGGAGTAAAGGCAGCAGGGCTGGCTGGGGCGCAGAGGGCGCTCAGCCCAACTGACACCCCCACAGTGTCCCCAGGACCCGGGGGTCTGGTGGGCTGGGTCGCTGCTGTCGCACCCAGGCCTGTCCCCTCACCCTTCTGCCTGATTTATTTTTGGCCCTTTGGCTCTTCCTCCTCCTGTTGTTCTGTTGTTTGCTCGGCTGGTCTCCGCTTCCTGAGAGGCTTCTCTGCTCAGGAAATGCCACGCGGCAAGGAAGCCGCTGTGCGTGGACCTCCAGGACCTCCCAGGCCGGCCCCACGGAGTGGCTACGGCCTACTGTCCACCCACCTCCGAGGGCTTTAGCTGCGGCCCAGGGTCCCGGCGGTCCCTGGCTCCTTGAAGCTTTGCCAGGGCCCAGTGGCTTGGGGGGTTGGGAGCGGAGGAAGAAATGAACACCAGTGACACTTTCCAGAAAAAGCCGAGCCTGGGGCCTGATGGTCTCTGAAGTGTCCCTGGGGGACAGAGGTCCTGACGGCCGTGATGAGTTGATCTGGAGTAAGCAGTGACCAGGGTGGGCCACTAGGGCCAGGCTCGGCTTCTGGGTAAGAGAAAAGTTCTGTTGTGCGTGTGGCTGCCTGTGAACCTTCCTTGGTAGATGTCAGATGGTTTATTGTGACAGTGCTTTAGGCTACAAGTAACTAAACCCAATTGTGAATGGCACAGAAACATTTATGATCTTGAGCAAGAAGTGTAGGTACCAGCAGTTTTTGGCAATTCCATAATCTTTTCAGAAATCCAGTTCTTCCCTCTGCAAGGGCCCTTGTGGTCACAGAATAGCTGCCATGGCCCAGACATCACTGCCACATCCAGAGGCAGAAAAAGACTGCTCTTCTGTGGACTTCTCTTTTCTCAGAGGTCTTCCTGGCCAACCTCCTCTCATTGCTTATTGGCCAGAATCGTCTTACAAGCCTGTTCCTAAGCCAATCCTTGGCAAAAGAAAGGAATCATCACAGTTGGTGTAGACCAATCACATCTCCTCTCTGGGGGGCAACGGCCACTGGGGTAATAACTGAGATGCTGCTAACAGTGCTGATTGGGTGTGGCCACCCCATAGCTGCATTTGGTTTCTGTGACAACTGGAACAAACAATCACAAACTAAATGGCTTGAAGCAACACCAATGTATGACCTTACCATTCTGTAGGCCAGGAATCCAGGCAGATGTGGTTGGGGTGTCGGCTTGGGAGCTCACGAGGCCACAGCAGAGGTCCTCTTTCTGGGACAAAGCTGTCACCAGGCCCATTCGGTTGTGGCAAAATCTAGTCCTTGTACTCTGGGCCCGAGGCGCCGGTTTCCATGCTGGCTTCAGTGGGGGCCTCTCTGCATTCTGTGTCCTGTGGCCCTTTCTCCTTCCGGCCAGCAGTGACCTGACCCAAGTCCTTCTCACTCATCACCCTTTCTGATTTCCTTTCCCCCATGAGGCCAAAAAGTGCTCTGCCTCAGAGGGATTCCCGTGATGAGACAGGGACAGTCACCTCTATATCCGGTCAGCTGGGACACCACCCCACCATGAGTGACAGCTCAGCTCCCTGGGAACCAGGCTGAGATCTTAGGGCCATTCCTACATATTCTGCTCACCCCAGAGGTGACCAGTGTCCACCCCAGTGGGGGCACCCAGTCCCCTGAAAAGAATGGAGTTGGGGGTCACCGGGGCTGGACCTGCCAAGGGTTATGGTGTTAAATGACAGAGATGGACACTGCCCGCTGGCCAGGACATGAGAAGCCAACGGGATGGGGGCTCCCGGCACCCCAGCTCTGCTGCTGCTGTCACTGCCCCGTGCCACCTGGCTCCGCGGCACGCTTCATGTGAGCTGTGCCCGAGCAGGGCTGTGTGCTCTTAGCAGACCCAGAGGTGCTGGCCGGCCGCAGGGTGCAGGGAGGCCCCATCCCCCCGGCCGACAGAGCTGCTTTCCTTGGCCAGAGCTTTCCCCACAGAGTGCAGGAGTCACCAGCCGACTCAGAGGAGGGAAGGCAGTGGCTGCTGGGCCGATTCCATCCCTAGGCCTAGTTTTAGACAATTCACAAGGAGCACTTTTACATTCCTACATGGCTGAAAAAAGTTAAAATGGGATAATGTTTCATGACACAATCAATGGCATGAAATTCAGATCTTAGCAGCCATCAGTAAAGATTTCATGGGAACGCAGCCAGGGTCATCTGTAAATGCTCGGTGGCTACCCATGCGCCAGCATGATCACATGGGCTTCAAAGCCTGGCATAGTTCCTCTCTGGCTCTTTGCAGAGCATCTGCCTTTGGCTGCACTGTTGTGGCTTCCTTGATGCTCTGAATCCCTTCAGACATTTCCCTTTCGTGGTCACTGGCTTTAGGGAAGAACCAGAAGTCACTCAGTGTCAGATCTGATGAACAAAGTGGATATGGACAAAAAGGTCCTGGGTTCAGGTCCTGACTGTCTAAGCAGGCTCTGCACGCACAGACATGCTAGCATATTGCACTGGTGATGTGCGCGTGGGCCAAGAGACTGTAGATTGGTCCTTTAACTTCCAGCCCGGGCTGTGCCCTCTGCTAGATACTGTTGACCCAGCTCTCTGGGATGCTGGCTGTGCTGTCTGCCTCACCCTCCCTCTGATTCCATGGCTGTGTGCCACACATGCCCACTGAGCACCTGGTATGGTGAGTATGACTAAGGGGTGGAATTTTTAGTTTTGTTCCATCTTAATTAGTTTCAGTATCCACATGTAACTAGAGGCTGCTCTATGGAGAGTACAGGTCAGATTTTCAAACTGAGGTACCACTGCTGATATTCATGCGTTTACTGAAGTATTGGGGAAAAAAGAGAAATGAGCATTAGAGAGGGAAAAAGGAACAAAGACCCCCCCCCATGGCCACAGAATGTGAGGCTACTTTGTCAAGAGCCTACGATGAGTTGGGTGGGGCAAAGCCTGTATTAGTTCTGACTCCTGTGAGCTGCGGCGACCTGTACTTAAAAGGGGGCAAGCTGAGTTTCAGAGATGCAGGAACCCTCTGTTTAATGAGAACCCTCTACTGCTGGGCTGTGTAGACCCCGAGGCTCCGTGGCAAAGGGGCTGGCAGACAGGGACCCTGTACCACCCTCCCCAGGGTCTTGGCACAGTTCTGCAGCCGGCCTGGCAGCCTCTGAGACCCAGCCCACAAGGGAAGCACTGGAATGTGACTGCCACTGCCAGGCAAGGCTGCCCCGGGGGACATGAGGCCAAGGTCAGGGGAGGAGCCTGGAGCAGGGAGGCTCTATGACATCAGTGTGTCCCCAGAGATGTTCTGCAGGGTTGGAGGAAGAGAATCTGTCCCACTGTCTCAGAGGATAGGGCTCCTGACCCTTCGGGTCCTGCTGGGGACACGAGCTCTGGACAGGTCCTATGCCCCACACGACTTCCATGTGTCCTAGTGGACATCTGTGCCGTGCGAGACCTGTCCTCACTGTGAAAGGCTAACCCTGCTTCATGTACAAACACAATTTCTTTTGCATGGTTTTAATATACAAAGAATCTGTCAAGAATGCAAGACTGGGGCCGGAGAGTTAGCTCAGTGGTTCCAGTGCCTACCTTGCAAGTGCAAGGTCGTGAGTTCAATCCCTGGTAACCACATACAATGCTGGGCATGGTGACTCACGCCCACCAGCCATCAATACCATATACCACAATGCCGGGCATGGTGGCTCACGCCTATCATCCCAGCACTCGGGAGGCAGAGGCAGGAGGATTGCTGAGTTTGAGGCTTGCCTGGCTACATAGTGAGCTCAGGACCAGCCTGAACTACAAAGTGAGACCCTGTCTCAAAAAAAAAAAAAAAAAAATGCAAGACTGCGAAGTGAGAAAAGGTTGTGATTTGTTTTGTTTGTATTTCCCAAGCATTGCTCATCATTTCAGGACCAGACAGTGACAACACTTGTGGCGCTTATCGGGCTAATGAGGAATAGCTGCATCCCGCACTAGTGCTTACACTTCCATCCGCATCAGTCTGCGTGTCCATCTGCCTATTTTTCCATCTACCTGTTCATCACTCTACCTACCTATCTAGTCTATTTTCTTAGTCCTCACTTCAAAATGCTAAATTCAGGGAAAGAGTGTCAACAATGACCAAGTAAATATTAATTTTGCTGAATTCAAACATAGCAATTATAGGTAGGTTAAGTTTTGAAAACTTCATTATGCCTGAGTATTCATATTAAAATATATATTATAAAAATTACTTTCATTTTAGTTTAAATAACTGTTAGGACATCATCACCTTAATTTTGTCAAAGTAGATGTAAAAATAGGGCATATTATCTAGTTCATTTGGGGATAGCAGAGGGGCATTCCAAAATATACATCTGTACTAGCCAGTCTTCTAGCACTGTAAGCAAATACCTGAGATAGTTAACTTACAAAGAAGAAAATGTTGGGGCTGAGGGCAGAGCATGGCCCACCAATCCCCTTTAAGACCATGCCCCAAAGACCTTTCTTTCTCCCCAGAGCAACCCCCCAAAGGGCACACGACCTCCCAAAAGTACTATGCTGGGGACTAAGCCTCACGGGTCCATAGGGGACCCTTGAGAGCCAAACTATAGCACTGTGTAAAAAGATATCTGCCTGTTTGTGTTGAGGTCCTCTGCTATGAGGGTCAGACAGAGGCCAAGAGGCAGGGAAGGCTCAGCTCTTGCAGTGCCCAGGACAACTGTGTACTGCTGTTTAAACATTCACCATACTGCACATGCTCTCCTAAGATCAGAGTCAATTTCTGCCCATAACTATATAATATATTATTTAATTACCATTTTCCCTTAAATTAGCTCATTCTTTTTACTTTTTTCTTCTCCTGTCATGCTGTGGCTCAAACCAGGGCCTCCCATGTGCTGGGCAAGTGCTTTACTATTGAGCTACACCCACAACCCAATTTAAATAATTTTAAAAAGAAGTTACATCACTTTCATGAATGTGAAACTAAATTTGATTCATGTGCTCATTAATTTCCTCAGCAGAAATTAAAATCCACGCTTGTTTAAAACACACACCTGCACCCACACGCACACACACCCTATTCATCCAACTGCCACTTAGAATCATCTCACAAGCTAATGGGGGCAGGAGCTACACAAGCTTGAAGTTTATCATTAATTCATTTTATCTGTACAGCACTCCTGGGCCCAGCACAGCACAGGGTGAAATGTCCCAGCCGTGTACTGCTGGGTAAGGAGACACACCAAAACCACGGTCCTGCGGGGCAGAACCCGGGTGTGGTGGCCTCTGAGGCCTGTCTCTTTGTGTCAAAGCACTGAGGGAGGGGACCGTCAGATGGAACCAGGAGCTGCCAGGACCCTGGGATGGAAAGAAGAGGAACATCTGGGCCTTGTCAGATTTCCTAAGACTCTGGGCTGGCAGCCAGATGTGGCCGCGGCCTCCAGCAGGAGGGAGACATCAGAGGCTCGGCCTGGGGTTCTGGGAGGTGTGCAGATGTGGCCAGCTGGAGGGAACACCCAGAGTCACAAGAGGACGCCGAGGAAGTGAGAGTGGGAGGCAGCAGTGGGCAGCCGCCAGCACCCACCTTCCCCAGAAGCAGCTCGAGCCTCAGGGAGGTGCTTAGCACGCTAGGTGGGTGCTGGCATCGCAAGGCATCTCTCCAGCTCCCAGAAGCCCCTGGTTCCCTCCATGGCTCCTAAGGAAAAGTGGCCCAGAGGAAGTAGTGGGCCCAGCTCAGAGGAGCATGGGTAAGGAGGCTGGGCTGTTACTGGTCACCTCAGGGGTCCTGCGAAGGGTCCTATGGGGAGAGGGACAGCACCAGAAGCAGCGAATGCCAATCCCTGGACAGAAGCGGCCCCCTGCGATGTACTTGGCACTGTTTCTCCACAGCCATATTTTACTTTTTGGAAAATTCCAGAGGATGCCCTCATCTGTCCACATTAAGTGGCTGTGTCGTCAGCGGCTTCCTCTCCCCAACTTCCGTGACTGTGACAGCAGCAGGGCCGAGTGGTACAAAGACAGCGCTCTGAGAGTCCCTTCTGCCTGGTGCTGCTGGCCTGAGAGCCGATGAGCTCCTCCATTTCTCGCGTGGGGCCTGAGGGCTTCCTGCAGCTCTCTGCAAGTCACCGTGGGTGGGGACAATGAGGTTAGTCCCTTTCCGGGTCACTGAGAGGGAAATGTCCCAGCACTGCCTGGCAGCGACATACAGACATGAAGCTGAAGTCACTGTCGCGGTGCTGTTCATGTGGGAAGCCGTGTCTGGCACAGGGCCCTCAACTCCAGGGCTGGGTGACACGTGGAGGGCTGTGAGCCTCCACTTTTGAGTCTTGGAGTGCATGACTTTACATCCCTGTGCTTCTCTCTGGGCTTGGTCCAGAGCCTTTGGAATGCAAAGGACTGTCACCTCCCCAGCTAGATCTCTGCTAATGTGGCCGGGGTACTAGTCTCAGCCTGTACATGGTAACCAGAATTTCCCAGCCAGAAGATTTGCACACTGACTGTTGTTCCTAAGCCACGTCCTCATGCTTTGAACACAAAACTTCTGAAGTAAGAGTTATGGGGTTATAAGTCACCAACTCTAGGGATGCCCCTGGCTTTATGCAAAGCTGGACCCAGCGATTCATGTGAGTCCACCTTCTCAGCGCCTAATCTCTTCTCTTGCCCACAGGGCAGAGGGAGCCCCGCTCCCAACCCCTCCACGAACCAGCCCAGAGCCAGGAGACAAAAGCAATGAACGCGAGGACAGTGGAACACAAGACCCAGATGCTTCCCTGGAGGGAGCCTGGCGCTCAGACAGCAGCTGGGGGAGCAGAGCCCTGGATGAAGGTCTGTCCTGCTGCCCAGCCTCGCTGCCTGGGCCTGGTGGGTGTGGCTGTGCCTGGCCTACTGGAGGAGCTGCTCACCTCAGTGCCACCTTGGTGCTGCGGCTGCCCCCGACAGAACCCTGAATTCCCGTCTGCCCAGGCTGGGATACTCACCCACAGGGGCACTTTCCTGGGGCCAAGGTCATAAGACTCTGGCCCCGAAGCACCTGGTGGATGTGAGGCCTGGTCCTGGGTGCTTCTGAAGTCAGAAGATTCCCAAACACCTCCAAAGGGAAGAGGCAGGCGGGGTGGTGGGTGTCCAGGCTCAGGCCTCCCTGAGCTTGAGGTGCCGGAACTTGCCCAGCGGCTGGGAGAACCCAGAGCCCTGTACACAGACGCCAGACCTCCCTGATCTCCCACAGAGAGCCTGGGGTGCCTTGATCTAGATTTATTTTTAAATCACTGGACCAAGTCGGCCACTGCCCATCTGCAAATATCAGATCATTCACCCCAAACCAGCAGCAGTTCAAAGGAATTTAGCAGTTCACGTAATGAAAGAGTCCTAGGGCCCGGGCCAGGCAAAACATCTGTGGGACCCCCTGTCGCACAGGCCCTGGCAAGCGCCCCTCTGTGTGGAGTCACAGCACATATCCCTTCTGGTGGCCCTCCCTGGCCCCCCGGGGGCCTCTACCTGCCCTACTTCTGATGCTGCGGCCAGGGGGCCTGCATGCCACACGTGTGCCCTGGAGCTGGGTAGAAGGGAAGGGAAAGCACCCCTGGGGCCTTGAGGCCGCCGAGAGGGAAGGGCCAGGCAGGAGAACACAGGGTAGGCGCAGCAGGCCCCAGGGTCCTTGTGGTCAAAGCTCAGTGATAGAACAGCAGCCACAGAGCTCCATGGGGCACCTCTGTGGGGGACCATGGGCGTCACGTATGGGATGCCCCTCCCCCTCATTCCCAACTGCGAGAGCCCAAGGCTCTGTCAGACCCGTGCCCCACACCAAACTCTTCAGGGAGAGCCCAGGCCTTCCCTGACCACGTCACCGTGTCTCAAAATGGAAACGCTCATCCCTGAGGCACAGGCCTGGCTTGGGTCTTCTCAGAAAATAGAAGAACATGAGGGTGCCCTTCACTGAGTACCTGCGTGAAACCCCAGGGAAGGGCTCTCCCGGGCTGAGCACAGGGAGGGGACAGTACCCGCCATGGTGGCCTCCCCTCGCAGGACCTGGGACTCAGGGAGCTGCTGTCTGAACGAGGCGGGAGGTTTGCTCCACAGGCTCTGGCTGTCCACTCCCTCCCCATGTCCCTTGTCCCTGCATCTCGTTTCTGCTGCAGAGGACGAGCAGCTGTTCCGCTCTGTGGAGGGCCAGGCTGCCTCTGATGAAGAGGAGGAAGAAGAGGGAGACAAGTGGCGGGAGGCGGAGAGGCTGGCGGCCCAGGCTGAGGCCCGGCCCCTGGGCTGCGGGAGCAGGTACACATGTAGCTGTGGCCAGGACTGCTGCTGTGGGCCCTGGGCTGTCCCGGGTTGCACAGGGACCCCAGAGCTCCAGGAGGGGGGCTCCTGAGAGTGGATCCTGACTGCAGTTTCCTACGTTCACTGACAGCTGACCTAGGGGCTGAGGGTCCTGGTTCACATCTAGGCTCTGTCCTGTTGGCCCCTAGAGGCTGCGGTGCCAGAGGGGAGAGAAGAAACCCCACTGTGAGTGGGAAATGAGACAGTCACCCTATAGCCACTGTCCCAAGACATGCCTCAGTGCTCCCCTGTCTCTCTGAGGCCCTTTGCCAATGCACTACTCCTGTGACACTATGCAGGCCCTGCCAGCCTGGCCTGGCCTGGCTGCTGCTTTCCCACGCACCCACAGGATCATCCTGTGGCCAGTCTGGAAGGGAACAGGAACAGGCCTACGGCCCTGGGCACCTCTGGTTGGTTGCCTGATTTCTCATCTTGCAGATAAGACAGTTGCACAGGCTCTGGGGTCTCGAGATCAGATGTAAAATACTGCATTGTGCCCGAGGCACAGTCGAAGGCACACAATACACTTACTTATGTGTTGCGAAGGGCTGTGCATTTTCTGGAGTTGCTATCACCCAGTCTCTGTGCCAACAGCAAGCACTTATTAAGCACTTGCATGTTCCAGACATGATTTGAGACAGAAAAGAGCAATAACGAAGACAGTAGCCCTCTCCTGGATCCTCTAGCTAACTAATGGGAAGGAGAGAGAGAGAGAGAGAGAGAGAGCGCAGGGTGCTGGGGCAGGATGTGGATGCTGAGGCCCCTCCATGAAGGAAGTGAGGACATGACCACTGCCGATGTTGGGGCAAGAGCATCCCAGGAAGTGGGTCTGGCAAGTACAAAGGCCCTGGGGCTCACCGGAGGGCAGTGGAGGCCACTGTGGCTGGAGCAGGGCTGGTGGGTGTGGATGGGAGGGGATCAGAGAGGCCAAAAGGTCTCTGGTGTTTCTTCTGAGCAGCACAGGGCCTCAGGAGGAAGCTGGGCCATGGTGCTGCGGCCCGATTCGAGGAGGAGGAGGCGATTAGAAGGCAGTGTGCGCTCCCAGGCTGAGTGGCCTCCATCCAGCACCCACATGCCTGGTGCTGTCCCTTGCTCAGGTGTGACAGCCAGATGGCCAAGAAGCTGCTGACCTACCTGGGCCGCTGCGGCGGTGCTGAGCACACGTGTTCCCCCCGAGAGCTGGAGGTCCGCATCGCCCGGCTGCTGGAGCAGCTGGACATCCAGAGCTGCAGCGGGAAGAGCCTGGGGCCACGCCTGGAGGAGGTCAGCAGGGCCCCAGAGACCAAAGACTCTGCCAGGGCCAGTCTCTCGCAACTAGAAGGTCCTGACCCTGAGCATGAGGGACCCGGTTCATAGAGATGATTTCCTTTGATTTAGATTTAATGACAGATCTTTTGGTCACAAGTCAAAGAATCCAATCTCAGATTAGCCTGGGTGCCAAACTGGAATTTATGAGACTGTGGAGCTGAGACAGGCCGAGCTGGATCCAGGCACCACTGAATTCCTCTATCAGAGTAAGAGTCCCAGGAGCTGAGCAGGGCAGGCTGGTTCAAGCAGGAAAGGGAAGGAGGTGCAGAGGGCGGGGTGCACATGGCCATGGTCACCACAGTTACTTTTCTCCTGAGGTCAGAGCAGGGCAGTGGACTAACAGAAACAGGGCTCTTCGGTTCACATCAGATTTCTGCAGGTTACTTTCTTTGTCTGGAAGCTTAAACCAGAGGGAGTTGGTAACTTAAACAGTGCAGCCTCGGGTCACAAATTCACCTGTCTTCATGAACTGGAGGAGAATCGAATGAGATTCCCCCATTAGGTCAGCATGGAATTTGATGTGGTTCTGGTCCAACTCAGTTTCCGACCAGAATCATGGAAAGCAGTGAGTTTGTGGACCGAGGTGCCACTGTCCACTGTTGTGCCAGTGAGACTGGCCTGTTCGGGAAGCCTAATAACTCTGTCCTAATAACTCTGTCCTAGGTGACTCAGGAGGTCACCTAGCAAAGTTAGTTTGGGTTTGGTGTCATGGAACTTGAGCACAAGTGACTCCATTTTTATTTCTAGCCTCTGTTGTTGAGGCCCAAGGTAGGAGCTTAACCCAAAACAGTTGGCACCTGGGGTTTTTATGTAACAAACAGAACCTGACTGGGAACCTGGCTGCTCACCAGAACAGGAAGCCAGTGCTGACAGGCACAGCACGGCGGATGTGTGCTACAGCCGGACTGCTGGTTTCAAATCTTGCTTTCTTACCTATGTGAGCTTGGGAAGGCTTTTGCTGCCTTTATTTCCTCACCTGTAAAATGGGTAGAATAATGTGCTGTGCTCCCATTCACAAGAGTGAATGCTGGTAGTGAGCTCTTAATACCTGTGAGCTATGTTTTTCATTGAATGGATAGAGACCCTCTTCGTATCTTCTGTGCTACCTACATGTGGAATATTCAAGATCATTTTCAGAGTCTTTCCCCTGGTTCTGTCTTCCTTGAGGCCTCAAACCTTCCCAGCCACCCACTGTCTAGGAAAGCCACAAACCACGTGGCCCACGAACAGTCACTGCCTGTTAACAGAGCATGGCAGTTGGGCCAGGGATTTAGCTCAAGTGGTACCGCACCTACCTTAGAAGCACACGGCCGGAGTTCGATCCCCTATACCACCAAAATTAAGTAAATAAGTATTTTAAAAAGAAACAAAAGAAACTGGCAGTCACAGAGTTCCAAAAGGGACAGCCACTGCTCCTTTTCTGAGTAAATTTCAAGGGCACAGAGGCTGGCATGAGTGAGCCCACCTTCCAGTCTCCCTGCACTAGTGGAGGCCCTGGGCCTTCTCTCTTTCTGGCCACAGCCCACAGTGGTAACCGAAGGTGGCCACAGGACACTGTGACTGCATGGTATCAGCCCCGTGGTGTCTTGGCTGTCTTGGTCGCCAAGAGCAGTCACCAGCTGGACCCCTCTCAAGGGCTTCTATCTGGAAAGGGTGGAGGACAGGGCTAGAAAATGTTTTGTTTCATTTTGGTTTTTATGGCACTGAGGATTGAACCCACAGCCTTTGCACTGAGCTGTATACCCCCAGATCTCATATTTATTTTTGAGACCGGATATTATTCAATTACTAAGGTACTCAGCCTGGCTTTGAATTTGCAATCCTCCTGCCTCCGCCTCCTTGAAGGCTGGGATTTCAGGTGTGCACAATCACACAGCTTTGGATAGCGTCTGTTTTAGCAGTGGTTCCTGGACAAGAGCCTTAGGATGTTCCTGATGTCCCCACCCCATAGCTGCCTCCTATCAGAGGTTCTTCGAGTGCCAGTTCAGCCTGGGAACTGCCCGCTAGCTGCCTGTACATCTGCCATTGAACTAGCCAGCGGCGTTTCTGTTGCCACCAACACAAATGTATTAAACAGAAATCAGCTGGCTACAGAAAAGGAGGAATGAAATCCTCAGGCTGGGAAACAAAATATGCAAATGTGCTGTGCAACTATGGACCAGGCACCGGATTTCTCTGGGCCTCAGCCCCAAGCTCGGGGAATCTGGGTAGTTTATCTGCCAGCCACCCGGAAGGCGAGGACGGCCAGATGAGATGACCTCAGCCACGGGGTCAGGTGGGCCAGGGACCTTGCTGAGGTGAACACTGTGGCGGTGGTGGGGCGCCAGAGCTCGTGCTGAGCCTCCTTCTCCCCAGACAGAGCTGGAGCAGAAGGTGGCCGAGAATGAGCACCTGCGCCTGGAGCTGCAGATGGTGGAGACGGAGCGCGTGCGGCTGTCGCTGCTGGAGGAGAAGCTGGTGGACGTCCTGCAGCTCCTGCAGAGGCTCCGCGACCTGGTAGACTCAGGACGGCGGGCGCGTGCGGGGAAGGGAGCCGGACTGGGGGCCCTGCTCGCGGCCGGCAGGTGCCCCCGCACTTAGCGGAAGCAACACGGAGGCGCAGGGAAGCCATGGAGAGCGGGAGGGCGCCCCCTGGGTGTTTTAGGGATCTAATGTAATTGTGATCTCAAGATCAGAAGAGGATAAATATAAGAAAGGGGATTTAGAAACTAACATCACATTGCAACACAGCGCAAAGTTATGAAAGAAAACACTAGGTAACCAAATCCAGCAGTGTTTAAAGAAATGCAGCATGAGGCTGGGGCGTAGCTCAGCAGCAGGGTGCTTGGCTAACACGCACGAGGTCCTGAGTTCCAACCTCCACATCAAGGGGAAAAAAACGGACATGGGCTAGTTAGATTTCTCCAAGGAATTTTAAGATGATTCTACATCACATAATTTTTTTACCATGACATACCACAGTGCAGATTAAAGGAGAAAATCATATGATCATCTCAATAGTTACAGAAAAGGCAAGTGATAAAATTTAGTTCTTTGATTATATCCTCTTGGCAAATGGAGACTAGTAGAGATCTCTCTTAGCCAGATAAAAGGTCTAACAACCATAGGCAGACTTATTTAAAAAGCAAAAATAGGAGTTTGGCTAAGTTGCCCGAGATTATATAGCCAATATGAAGTTGGGGTAGGATTTGAACCCTAGGTGGCTTCTCCATGCACCAGGCTGCCTGGTCACTGTGCTGTCCATGTCTGGACCAGTGTCACAGGGCTCAGACAGGGACAGGGGAATGGGCAGGGGTGGGCCCTGAGGCCAACGGAGGCCCAGCCCAGCAGGCAGTGGGATCAGCACTGGCACCAGGGTCCTGGGCCTTGCAAGCTGGGGTGGGTGGGGAGATGTGGTCCACCTCCAACCAAGTAGCTATAGCATATTTCTCCCTCTTCCTCCATGTTGCTTTTGTCATTCATTGTTTAAAATGGGCACAAGAGAGTAAGCTGGTGCAAGGATCACATGAACTAATGCCTAAAAACACTGAGTCACAGGCATCTCCTAGATACCTGCTTGGGCACACAGTGTGGCCAGCCTCGGGGTGGAGCCGAGGAAAGGATGGCGTGGGGCTGCTCTGTAGGCTACCAGGTCCCAGCTGCTGGCTGAGGACACCACATGTCTGACCCTGGCCTGTCTCCATTTCTCTTAAAGAACATCTCTAAGAGAGCCCTGGGGAAGATTCTGCTGAGCACGCTGGATGCCTGTGGGGACCCCACACAGGGTAGGAGAACACCCCCCCCCCCCATCCTGCTCAGCCTGGATAGGGGTCAGGAGCCGAACTGAGGAGCACACTGCAGCACCCTCTGTCCTGAACGTCCCCTCTGGAAAATGGTGACAGGTTCTTCCTGGGGGGGTGGTCACTCAGGAGCAAGCGTTGGGAAGCCAAAAGTGCTATTTAGTAGGAACACAGGTGCAGAGAGCCCAGGCAGGTGCCAAAGGGAAACCAGTGGGTCAGGGCCAATGAGGGGGCTGGGTCGCGGCTGGCCAGGGTGTCCCCAACCCTAGCGCTTGCTATAACCGAGGCATTGGAAAGCGCCCCCAGTACCTTTAGTCCTTGATCCATAAAACATGCCTATCAGGAAGGGGTACTTAGCCCCTTCCACAGTTAGAGAGACTGAGGCCCAGCCCTTAAGCCTGAAGCCTCTCAGCACCAGTTGTTTAGGAAAAGCTCAGGGCAGCAGAGTCACCAAGGCTGAGCTCTGCCTCAAAGGCCTCACTGGTGGGGTGACTGAGAGCCTTTGCCTGCCAGGTTCTAGATGTCCAGTGCCTTGAATGACCCCTGGCATCCACAGGAAAACAGGACATGTGCGTGCTAGAAGCCCCGGGGAGGTTTTCAGAAGAGGGCAGGATGAGGGGAGGCTGGGCAGGGTACAGGACCCGGTAACAGGTGAGTGCTGGGAGGAGGTCGCAGCTCTGTGGTGCAGAGTGGCAGCCTGACCCTGCCTTCCTGCTTGACCTCCTCTCCAGAGGGGGGATCGGCTCCCCAGGCCATCCTGGATGCCCTGCACCAAGCCTTAGCTGGCTGTGAGCTCCTGCAGACGCCGCCCTTGCCCTCGGGACCCGGCTCCACGGCCCAGGCGCTCGCCAATCCGCTCCTCATCTCCTGCTGAGGTCGTTGCCCGAGCCCGACCGCCAGGGGGCGCCTACGATCACTCTGGTCACCGTTAGGTGGCCCTCCCAGCCAGCCTGAGCTTCACCATCAGCATATACAGACCAGGCTCCGGCAGGTACCCTTTCTTGAGCTCCTATGGCCCTTGCTTCCTGCTGCAAGCTACACTGGAGCCCTGCTGTTGCTGGATCAGCCTGCGCCTGACGCCGCTCCCTTGCCTCAGAACAGAGTGACGCACCCTCACCCCTTAATGTGCTGCCCCCCCCCCCCACAGTGCTGCACGGGATTCTGGGCCGGGCCTTAAGACACACCTCCGGAAATGCTGAAGACTAGGAGGGGGCGGGGAACTTCAAAGAAGAAGCCATTGCTGTAGGCTTCCTGGTGGAAGCTGGTGCTGAAGTAATTCTAGAAAACACGTAGCCTTCTGATGGCAAAGGTGGAAGAGCATTGTGGATGTAGCAAGAGCAAAGGTGTGGAGCCCCTTCTTCCCACACACCCTGTGTACTGATGGGGCCCTCATGGGGTCGTAGGAAGATTAAGACAAGGTGCTGACTCACGTAGCGTGAAATCATGTAGGAGAGAAAGGCCCATTCGCTTCAGGTACAGTGTGGATAAAATCAGTGCCAAAAAGAGGCAAAATAAAGAATGAGGAGAACTCAACCAAGAGGGGTTTATATGAGCCGTGAGGGACAGGTGTACGGCACTGGCAGGGAGGCTGGGGCGGGAAGGCACCGCCCTGAACTGTCTGAGGGCCTCATGGCAGACAGGGGTCTAAGACTTGATCCCGTAGGGAACAGGAGCCCTGAGAGGTTTCAAAGCTGCAGGTGAGGGCGGGCTAAGGCAGGGAGAGGAGTGAGGAAGAGCCACGGGGTCTGAGGCCAGAGCCCCAGGGACTGGGTGGGGGGGAAGAGCCCAAGGGCGCTCACAGAGAGGCCAGAGAGCAGCCGGCAGCCAGGGAGAGAGGGGAGGGAGGAGCTCGCGGGTCACATGTCTGGCCCTGGCCTCCGGCTGGGCCTTTTGGACACCACAGCAGGCACCAGACGGCGGCTGCACACTCCCAAGCCTACAAACCAGGGTGCCCCATTCTGAGATGATTCCCCTGGAAACGGGACAAAAGGCAGCCCGGCCAGGGGCCAGCACACAGGGCCACCTCTGGTGCAGTGGACGGTCCATCATCTTGGGAGAGGCTGCAGGGCACCTGGGGGTCTGCGGGCACCACCCCTCTAGCTGCACTGTACGCGTAAGCCCGCACACGCCCCGTCTCAGTCGGAGGGCGCCGCTCGGGTCCTGCTCATGGCTCGAGGCTCCAGGCTCCTACACGAGTGGCGGGTGTAGAGTGATCCAGAGTGATCCGGGCGGGGCGGACCCTTGGAGGAGAAAGCTCTGACCTCCGGGAGGCAGACAGCAGGACTTGCAGCCAGTCTGAGCAACACCAGAGGCCTTTCCTCCAGAGGAACTATTTTACCAGAGCCTAACCTAGAGAGGTTTAGGCGGAGCCTTAGCCAACCTGAATTAAAGAGAATCCACATGTCTAAGTCCCTTGAGCCATCCTGTCCGGTGGAGGATGGGAAAACTGTAGATATTCGCAGCCCAGGACACATCACTGGGGGACAGAACGAATCGTAGTATTACATTTTATTTTTGCGTGTTTTGTTCTTATGATGAGGAGGAGATGGGGTCCTGCTATTTTGCCTAGACTTGTTTCAGATTCCTAGGCTCAAGCAGTCCTCCTGCCTCAGCTGCCTGAGGAGGCAGGTCTGTAAGTGTGCAGCACAATACCCAGCTCATGATAGTATGGTCAAACACATTCCTTCCTGCTCAATACGTCCCTTGCTACCCATTCCTAAAGGCCGTTTACCTCACTGTCTTTTGCCCAGTGTATTGTGTCAGCCCGTCAGAAAACCACAATATTTAAGGCAGTAAGAACCTAGAATTCTCCCCAGATGAAAGACACCAAGCTGCAGATTCAGGAAGCTCAGACAACACAAACAAAATAAATAAATTTACAAAATACACTCTGGCATATTAATCCAGCTGTTCAAAAAAAAAAAAAAAGGTGAGAGATTAAAAAAAAAATCTTGAAAGAAACCACAGGAAAAATAGCACCTTACTGAACAGAGAAACAAAGTTTTTAAGAATCACACCTGACTTTCAAGAAATCATGCAAGGTACCGGCAAGAGGAATAGGGTGAAATATATAAAGTGAGGATGAGGAAAGAAAAAAAACCCCTTAAATTCATTGCATCTTTCAAAAGTCTAAGGAAAAATAAAGATACATTCAGTAAACAGAAATTTAAAGATGATTTCCAGGGTACCTGGCTTTCAAGACATGTTACTGGAAGTAGTTCTGAGAGATGGAATATTATACAGGCTCCAAGCTTGGATCTATACAAAGAAGGAAAAGCATGAGAGGAAATATATTAGTTCTTTGTGGGGACAAACTATCTGACATGCTACAATTTAAGAAAGAAAGTTTATTTGTTCATTCATTTGTCCATTTTTAGACAAGGTCTTACTGTGTAGTTTAGGCTGGTTTTGAGCTACTTATATGGCTCAAGTTAGCCTGAAAATACTAGTAACCCTCCTGCCTCAACTCCTAGGTTCTGGGATTATAGGCGTGGGCCAACAAGGTTTATTTTGGCTCACAGTTTTGAGATAGCAAAAACCACCAGACTTTGCTCTGCTGACAGCCGGCGGGGGCATATCCTGACTGACAGCTGTCACCTCCCTCCTTCTGAGGCCCAAAGGCAGACTGGGGTGTCTTCTGTCATCCTCAAGGTACTTCAGGGCCATCCTCTGGGCTGTGCAGATGGTGGCCCAGCTCAACTGACAGCCCAACACCCCTCTGCAACTCCTGCATTATAAGGAGCTTCCAGAAACCCACCTTGACAAGACTGAGATGGAGATGGAAATGAATCTGGGGACCCAGATCCCCAAAACCCAATGGGCTGTGACCAACACAGCAAACGCTCCTGGGGACTCCTGGAAATCAGTGGCAGTCACAATCTAAACACGCCATTTTCTTGGGGAAGTAGCATTTGTCAATCAAGCAATCACTTCTGCTATTCCAGGAACTGTGGCCATGAGATCTGGGTTGTCCTGGACTTTCCTGAACCCAGGCCAGGAGATGTCTGCCTTGACTGCCATAGGCTTGAATTTGGGCCAATCACAGATGACATTCCAACAGATTGAATTCGGACCAATCACAGGCCTTGGAAATGTACAATACTGCAAACATGCACAGGCTGCTGGTGTTGCTTTTCTATTAGCAGCACTTCTGTCACCCTCCTCAGCTTATCTAGCAGGCTCCCTCCTGTGTACTGACCACCCCATAGAACAGCACAAGCCCTGTCCAAATAAAACATTGTCCCAGTGGTCCTGGAAAATCTGCTTAAAATTCTTATCCTGGGGAGAGTAGACAGAGCACATCACTTTAAGAAGAACTATAAAAAATAGGAGCTTCTGGACTGAAGCATTCCAAACACTGGCACCATTAACCAGAGATGCAGGAAGATATTTGCATGGTAATACTCATAAAAGAAAGCCTGAATTGCTGTTACTTTCATAGAAAGCAGACTTCAGAGTAAGGAAAATTATCAGGGACAATAGGAGCATCAGATAATGAGAAAGGAATCAATTCTCCAGAAGGATATAACAAACATTAGTGTGTATGCACCTGACAACAGAGTCACAGAAACAGATGAGGCAAAAACTGGTAGATTTGCAAGGAGAAGTAGATGAATCTACTATTTCAGGTGGAGACTTGAACTTCCTTCTATGAGAAATGGACATGTTCAGCAGGTAGAATATCAGTAGAATATAGTTGAACAACACCCATCAACCAGATGGATAGAGCTGCCATCTACAGACTACTTCATCTTATGGCAGCAGAATATACATTATTATTATTTTCAAAGACAGCATTTCGCTTTGTAGTTCAGGCTGCCCTGAACTCACTGTGTAGCCCAGGCTAGCCTCGAACTCATGACAATCTTCCTGCCTCTGCCTCCCAAATGCTAGTATTACAAGCGTGAGCTACCATGCCTGGCATTGTGGTGCGTGGTACTGGAGATGAAACTTGGGATCTTGTGCTTGCCAGGCAGATGCCAGAACCATTAAGCTAAATCCCTGGCCCCAGAATACACACATTCTGCTCCTACTCACATAGAACATTCTCCAATATAGACCATATTCTGAACCATAAAGGACCCTGTACCAAATTTGAAAACACAGAAATTATACAGTGCCCTCAGTTGACAATAAAACCAGCTGGAAATCAATAACAGAAAGATAACTGAAAAATCCCCAAATACATAGTGATTAAACAACATACTTCTAAATAACACATGGCTTAAAGAAAGTATTTCAAGAGAAATTTTAAAAACTTGAACTAAATTAAAATGGAAATATACTTTACCCTATTTGTGGGATGCAGCAAAAGTAGTGTTATAAGAAGGAAATGTAGAACTTCAAGTTCATATATTAGAAAAGAAAAAATAACTAAAATCAATAATAATCTAAGCCTCCACTTTGAAAACTATAAAAAGAAAATGAAATTTTAACTCTGACTTGATCAGTACTTTCCAACTTGATCTATAATCCAAAGCAGAAGAAAAATAAGAGTAGAAAAAACTGAAATTGAAAATAGGAAATCAAGAGAGAAAAACTACAAAGCCAAAGACAAGGTCAATGTAAGTGATAGGTTTCTAGCCAGCCTATTAAAGAAAAATTAGAGAAGACACCAACTACTAATCACATAAATAAAAGAGGACACATCACTATAGATCCCATTGAAATGATGTTAAGTGGGCTGGGGATTTAGCTTAGTTGTTCTGGCACCTGCCTCAGCAGTGCAAGGTGCTCAGTTCATTGCCCAGTATCAAAAAGAAAAAGAAAAGGATGTTAAGTGAACACTATGTGCCTCCAATTTGACAATCTATGTGAGAAGCATCAATTCCTTGGAAGATGTAATTTTCTTTTCCTTTTTTTTTTTTTTTGAGACAGGGTCTTGCTTTGTAGTTCAAACTGTCCTTGAGCTCACTATGTAGCCTCGAATTCAGTGATCCTCTTGCCTCTGCCTCCAGAATGTTAGGGTTACAGGCATGAGCCACCACGCCCGGCACTGCTGGTATGTGCTATTGATTGTAGATGGGTGCGAGTCACCACACCTGGTATTGTATGTGGTTCCTGAGAATTGAACCCAGGGACCTTGTGCTTGCTAGGCAGGTGCTGGAACCACTGACCTAAATCTCCAGCCTGGAAGATATAATTTTCAAAAACTCATGTAAGAAATAGACGATCTGAGTTGGCCTATGTCTATTAATGAATTTAATCAATCATAAACTTTTTAAAAAGGCCTACATAGCTTCACTGGTTAATTCTACTACTGAATGAAAACCAGTATGGAAGACATTATACACATTACTTGCAATCTCTTCCAGGAGATACAAGCACAAAAACTTTCCTCCTAACTCATTCTATGAGGCCAGAATTACCCTAACACCAAAACCAGACAAAGGTTTTTACACAAAAACAAAACAACAGATCAGTGTCTCCCATTAATTTAGATGCAAAAATGTTCAACAAATATTAGCAAATCAAATCAAACAAAGCATAAAAAGAACCATTTGCCACATCCCTGTGAGAATGTCATACTTTTTTCTAAATATGTGGAGAGGCAAAAGACTTAGCATGGACAACTCAAGATTGAAGGATAAGGGCCAGAGATTTAGCTCAATGGTTTGGGTGCCTGCCTAGCAAGCACAAAGTCCCTGGTTCCATCCCCTGGTTCCCTGGTAATCACATACAACAATACCGGGTGTGGTGGGTGACTCATGCCCACTGGCAATCAGTACCACACACCACAATGCTGGGTGTGGTGGCTCAAACCTGTAATCCCAGCACTCGGGAGGCAAAGGCAGAATGATTGCTGAGTTTGAGGCTTGCCTGTGTTACATAGTGAGCTCAGGGCCAACCTGAACTACAAAGCAAGATCCTGTCTCAAAAAAAAAAAGGATTAAAAAAAATTGAAGGATTAAAAAAAAAAACAGAAGAACTGGGGAATCGATACAGCCCAATTTGAAGATTTACTATAGAGTTGCAGTAATCCGGACAGCGTAGTGCCAATGAAAAATGGTCCAACTGACCAGTAGAAAAGAATGAGAAGCCTAAAAATAGATTCACATGTATCTAGTCAACTGGTCTTTGAAAAAGTAGCAAAAGCAATATAATGGAAAAGAAGTGTGTTACACAAATGGTACCAGAACAACTAGACATCTCCATAGAAAAAATATGCATTAGACAATAATCTTATACCTGTCACACAAATTAACTCAAAATGTTCCTAGGCTCAAATGTAAGAAAGCAAAAACTATAAAACTTTCAGAAGATAATACAGGAGAAAATCTAGGTGGCCTTGGCTTTGATGGTAACTTCTAAAGTACAACACCAGAGAGCCAAGGATTTAGCTCAGTGCTGCCAGACCTGCCTGGCAAGCACAAGGTCTTGAGCTTGGTCCCCAGTACTGAGCTAAGAAAACAAACAAAAAACCCCAAAACACCAAAGAGGCATGGTTCCTCAAGGAAATAACTGGTAAACTGAACTTGATTACGTTTTAAAACTTCTGTAACAAAACCTGATCAAGAGAATGAGAAGATATAGGAGAAAATATTTGCAAAAGACACATCTAATAAAGGACTATTATCCAAAATATAGAAAGAACTCTTAAAACTTACTAAGAGGCCGGGCATGGTGGCTCACGCCTGTAATCCCAGCACTCGGGAGGCAGAGATAGGATGATTGCTGAGTTCAAGGCTTGCCTGTGCTCCGTAGTGAGCTCAGGGTCAGCCTGAACTACAAAGTGAGACCCTGTCTCAAAAACAAAACAAAACAGCCGGGCGTGGTGGCTCATGCCTGTAATCCCAGCACTTGGGAGGCAGAGACAGGAGGATTGCTGAGTTCGAGGCTTGCCTGGGCTACATAGTGAGCTCAGAGCCAGCCTGAACTACAAAGTGAGACCCTGTCTCAAAAAAAACCCAAAAAACAAAACAAAACAAAACAAAAAAACACCTTACTAAGAAAACAACTAGAGCCCAGTGCAGTGGTCCACATCTATCATCCCAACACTCTGTAGGCTGAGTCAGGAAAACTGTAACCCTGAACCCTGTCCATCAACTTAGCGACTTAGCAAGAGTGTCTCCAAATAAAACATAAAAAAGGGCTGAGGGTGTAGCTCAGTGGGAAGACTCATCAGAGTTCGGTCCCCGGTGCTATAAAACAGCTTGATTTAAAAATGGGCAACAGACTTGACAGACACGTCATTAAAGAAGATACCCAGGTGGCAAATAGGCATAGAAAAATATATACAGTATCATTATTAGGAAAATATAAATGAAAACAATGAGCTACTGCTGCATGCAGCGTGCAGTAGGCACCATCCAACAACAATAGGACACGGAGCAGTAAGAACTCATCCCCTGCTGGTGGAAAATGGCCTGGCCACTTTGGAAGACAGTTTGGCAGTTTCTTACAAAACTGAACATACTTTTACCATGCAATCAAGTGATCACACTCCTTGACAGTTACCTAAAAGAGTAGAAAATGCACATTCACACACAAACTTGCATACAGACACGAACTGTAGCTTTATTTAGAATTGCCAGAACTTGGAAGTAACAAGCTATCCTTCAGCTAGCGAATGGGAAAATAACCTGTGCTATGTCTGCACAGTGGAGTCTGAATCAGCACTGAGAAGAAATAAGCATTCAAACCATGAAAGAACATGGGAGAAGCAGGGTGTGGTGGCCCAGGCCTGTAATCCCAGCATGCAGGATCCTGAGGCAGGAAGATCACTGTCATGAGTTCATGGCCAGTGTGAAGTATGTAGCAAGACCATGTCTCAAAAACAAATAAAAGATAAGACATGGGGAAACTTACATGCATATTACTAAGTCATAGTTGTCAATCTGAAGTCTCCAAAGTGTGTGACTATGACATCAGCTGGAAAAGGAACTATGGAGGTGGCGGGTCTCCAGAGTTTAGGAAGGCAGGGATGAACTGGCAGAGCTGTGGCCCTTCAACTGTCACAGAATACTGAAACCAGGAAACTGACGGCACCCAAAGATTTTGAGGCAGTAAAGGGCATTATTTACACCAGTGGACCTGACCAGGATCTTTCTCCAAAGAAGTCAGACCTCAGATAATGGGTGTAGGCAGTTTTATAGGGTTTCATTCAGGGGGTACAAAAGCAGAGTATGTGGCAGTCTTTGATTGGTTAGTTAACTATGTAAAATAGTTTAACCTATTTTACATCTATGAGGTTTAATTCCATTGGTGTTTCCCTGGGAATATACCAAGCAGAGTAGTGGAGGTCGGGGGCATGGCCGAGTTCTAGCAGGACTTTCTCAGTCCATTATGCTTCTTGGATGACAGATTCCCAAAGCTGTCTTGGCTGCTCAGGTACGTTCTATGAAGAGCATGGTTACCTAGATAACTTTTATTTGCTTAATAACAATTAACTCATAGTTGTCTAATTCACTTATTTTTGTTACTTACAAATTTCCTTTCAAAACTGTTTAAAGAGAAGGGAAATGAGACAAAGGTGGCTCTTTGCTGTCTTTGCAGAGACTGATGTTAGGCACTTCCTGGGCCCCCTGAGCCTTGGTGACCTTCAATCTGTACCACTCGCCCTTTCACTCAGTGGGGAGAGACTGGGGCTTCCCCCAACTCCAAGACCTTGAGCTTGGATGTGACCTGAGTGTCTGTCTGATTCCTCGCTTTGGCCCCTACCCTCCCAGGCAAGCATAAGTCTCAGGGAGAGATGTCTTCAGAGGCCCATGGGGTTTCCTGGAGGAAGTACTGGGTCAGAGGAAGTACTGGGTCACTATCTGTGACAGACACCAGAGACCGGGCACGAAGCCCTCTCACCTCCACATCAGACTGCCAAGGCTGCCCAAGAGCTGAGCCAAGAATCAGGCCCCATCTGACTCGGCCCCATACTCAAAACCACTTGGCCCAGCCTGCCTCACAGTAAGAGGCAGGACCTTAGTGACCACCGAGGCCTGAGCGCACTCATGGGAAAGTGCGATTTCCCAGAAAGATGGCGCCACGGCTTTGTGATGAGCTGAAGCCTGAGGCCATATCCTCAGGGAGCTGCCCTTGTGGGAAATGTGGGGTCTCCTTGCATCAGGACAGATGCAAAAAACAGGTCCTTACAAACCTTCACCAAAAACAGAGCCTCCTCTGATCTTTGGCTCAGCATCAGTCACAACCATGAGCCAACTACATGTTCTTGGCACTTGGAAATCCGGATAGCAACTACTAGCCAACCAATCCCTTGGCCAATGCTGCTAATAAAGCTGTGGACTTTTCTTGCTAAAAATATACCCTCAAGGTCTTTGATACTCTTCCTCCAAACCATAAGGCTTAATTGTTTTCCTGTAGGTAATGACTCACAGGCAAGTATGGTGTCACCCACCTGAAACCCTCCACTCTGGGAGACTGAGGCAGGAGGATGGCATGTTTGAGCCCAGTCAAGGTAACTTAGCAACTTTCGTGAGACCTGTCTCAGAATTAAAAATTTTAAAAAAGAGCTAGGGTTATAACTCACTGTGACAGCTCTGGGTTCAGTCTCTAGGGAGCACACACACACACACACACACACACACACACACACACACACACACACACACACACAGAGAGCCCAGACAAAATAACTTGCTTCTAACAAGCAGAACATGGCTGCTGTGTGTGGCTGCCTCCTGCTGTCCTTCTTGGATGAGCTGTACTGTGAGGTGCCAGCTGCTAGGTTGCAGCACACCTATGCAGTCCAAAGGAGAGGGGTACTGGTCTCCTGTCACTAGCCAGCCAGGACCTGCAGCATCCTGCCAGAGGCCACAGCTCCCATCTCTGAAGCCCCCTGGGGGGGTCCTGGTCAAGTCTTTCAGGAGCAGCAGTCCTGGCTCCAGGGCTGAGACCATGACTGTACTAACCAGCGTGTTCTCTGGCGAGGCTGGTCCCAAAGTCTTGTCCCACAGAAACCATGCGAGGTGGGAATGGAATCAGTGCTGTTTAAAGATGCTGAGTGGGGGATGTTTTGTTACACGGCTGTAGATAACAAACACATTTCCTAACATAAGTCACGCTTCATCAGAGCCCAGTGTTAAGTGTGAGTGTCTGCTTGTGGGTGTGAGGGGGTGGGGCTGGGGATACCAATTCCCACCAGAGGCCCAACAGAATGACTAGCAGGTTGGAAGGAGCACAGGGCCTCCATGCTGCATGGACACTCGTGGGCTCAGACCTACAAGGAGTGAGGGGGTTGAGGGTCACCAGGGGAGCCGTGTGTGAACAGAGGACTCCAACCCCTACCCTACACATCCTTATTGTCCCATGACTTCAAATAAGGTAACTCAGGTAAACATTAGAGACTCCAGGACGGCAGCCCCACAGCTTTAAATTCCAGTTACAAGGCTCTACTTCTGGCAGGGCCTGTGCAACGTATTGGTTGCCCACCCATGAGGGCAAAGACGGGGCCATCATCCTACCACATTTGGCACAAGTAGGAGAATGGAATATTTATGAACAGACTTCCTTCTACCACTCCTTTTTTGCCCCTGTTCTAGAAGAGCTTATTTGTGACTGTTATAATGGTCTGCAATTCCTTGCTTTTTTTTTTTTCTGGGAAATTTTCATGTCTTTTCCCCTGTCTTCTGGCAAAAAATGTCTGCTGATCTCACATTGAGCCCATTAACAAAAAAATACTGTGATTCCACACTACTGCCACAAGGTGGCAAAGACATTGACTGCAGGGAGGAATGGACCATGATTTCCAAATCACCTAATAAACCAGAGGTCAGAATCTACACCCTTGAATATCTGCCTACATTCACATCGCCTATGTTATTATTTATCTACTTAATATTTTTCTTTGGATAAGCTCTCTTTTTATACTGTAAATATATTTTAAGAAAGAAAGTTTATGCCAGGCAAGGTGGCTTAAATTCTACCATTCTGGGGGTGGAGGCAGGAATATTATAAATTTCAGTCCAGCCTGGGCAACTTATGGACTTACAGGGATCCTGTTTCAAAATTGGAAGTACAGGGCCAGAGATTTAGCTCAGTGGTTCTAGCATCTGCCTAGCAAGCGCAAGATCCCTGGTTCAATCCCCGGTAACCACATACAATACCGGGCGTGGTGACTCACATTCACCAGTGATCAGTACCATATACCACAATGCAGGACGTGGTGGCTCACATCTGTCATCCCAGCACTCAGGAGGCAGAGGCAGGAGGATTGAGTTTGAGGCTTGCCTGGGCTACATAGTGAGCTCAGGGCCAGCCTGAACTACAAAGCAAGACCCTGTCTCAAAAAAAAATAAAATAAAATAAAACTGCAAAAGGACTAAAGATCTGGCTCAGTGCAAAGGCCCTAGGTTTAATCCCAAGTACGACTGGAAAAGGACAGAGGAGACAGAGACAGAGACAGACAATAAATTGACCAGACACAGTTTGTTCCCAAACCCTACAAGTAGGGCCAAGAGCCAGGTGAAAGTGCTGGCTTTTAGGGCTGCCAATCTGGACATTTTTTTTTTTTTTTAAATCACAAGAGACACAATCCTCCTCGCCCAGAGGTGATCCCAGGGCATCAGCTCACATTTTATTTCCTGACAGCATCTGGTAGCTTCTCATTTCCTCCTCTCCTCATACTTATTTTTTGTTTTATTTTGTTTTTTAACCTCCAACAGCTTTTAATCTTCTCTGCTAAGGTTAAAAATGTATTAAGGGCTACAATGTCATCTTCTGGGCTGTATTTGATTTTTTTTTTAATTTTTAGAGACAGAGTCTCGCTTTGTAGTTCAGGCTGGCCCTAAACTCACTATGTAGCCCAGGCAAGCCTTGAACTCACAACAATCCTCCTGCCTCTGCCTCCTGAGTGCTGGGATTGCAGGCGTGAGCCACCAGGCCTAGCATTGTGGTATGTGGTACTGACACCCACTATTGTTGTATATGGTTTCTGGGGATTGAACCAGGAACCTTGAGCTTGCTAGGCAGGCGCCGGAACCACTGAGCTAAATCTCTGGCTCTTGATGGCACTGTTATTCGTGATTGTACTACTTTAGCCAAGGTGACATAATCGTGCTAAGCAGTTGTTCCTCCCGGTTTACCAAGACTGAGATAGACTAAGTGTCAAAAAAAAAAAAATTTCCTTAGGCCACTGGCAAAAAACAAGTAGGCACAAACTGGTCATTCCCAGTCAACTGAAGAGGTAGGATCCTGCAACAGACTCAAAGCCCAAACACAGCTAACCCTGCAAGACCCTTCTGAGAAGTAGTGATTTCCTAAGGGTTCTGAATACTGGCAATAAAGCTACTTGCCATAAGCAATTTACAACCAACAATTCAGGAATCAAACCTTAAAAAGAAGAAAGAAAAGAAAAGAAAAAAAGAAGGAAAGAAAGAAGGAAAATGGGAAGACATGTAAACAAAGATACAACCCCCACAGACTTTCCGCTCACCAAAGGCAAATCCCATGGGAAGTGAGGTGGAACAACCTGAAAGCCACCAATATGGACTCTCTGAAGTGATAATAGCAGCAATGACAAAGCAGAATGACGCTCAAAAAAAAAAATCAAAGCAGAAATAATTTCCCAGATAACTACAGAGATGGTGACCATGGTGAAAGATTAAAAAAAAAAAATAGAGGGCCGGAGGGTTAGCTCAGTGGTTCTGGTGCCTGCCTCACAAGCACAAGGTCCTGAGTTCGATCCCCGGTAACCACATAGAATGCTGGGCATGGAAACACGCCCACCAAAAATCAACACCGCATACCACAATGCCGGACTGGTGGCTCACGCCTGTAATCCCAGCACTCGGGAGGCAGAGACAAGAGGATTGCTGAGTTCCCGGCGGCTTTCCTGGGCACCATAGTGAGCTCAGGGCTAGCCTGAACTACAAAGTGAGACCCTGTCTCAAAAAGCAAAAAAAAAAAAAAAAAAATAGAGATCAAGATGATGGAAAACATGAATGCCCAGCATAAGAAAGGTATGGAATCTGTGAGACAGATTCACTATATATCCAGATTTAAAACTCCACTGAAAACATACACAGTAGAATGGGCCAATGTGAAGAAAAAATACCATATGTAGAAAACAGTATTTCAGATAACAATCATGAAGAGAGAGATTTCTTAAAAATAGTAAGGGATGGGCCGGAGGGTTAGCTCAGTGGTTCCGGCACCTGCCTCGCAAGCGCAAGGTCCTGAGTTCAATCCCTGGTAACCACATACAATGCTGGGCATGGAGACTCACGCCCACCAGCAATCAATACCACATACCACAGTGCCAGGCGTGGTGGCTCACGCCTGTAATCCCAGCACTCGGGAGGCAGAGACAGGAGGATTGCTGAGTTCGAGGCTTGCCTGGGCTACATAGTGAGCTCAGAGCTAGCCTGAACTACAAAGCAAGACCCTGTCTCAAAAAAAAAAAATAGTAAGGGACCATGTGAAATCAATCCAGCAGCGCTGGACGAAACAAAGAAGAATAACATAAGATTGATTAGAGTTCATGAAAAAGCAGGAGATGACGCAAATGAGATAAAAAAAAAAACAAAACTGTTCTCGTAAGTAGTGGCAGGAAAACTTCCCAAATGGGTAAATAGAATTTGCCACACAGAGTCATATAAGTCTCCAATAAACTGTTATCAAAAAATCTTCCCCAGGGCTGGGGATTTAGCCCAAGTGGTACTGCACCTACCTTGAAAGTACAAGGGCCCAAGTTTGATCCCTAGTACTACTAAAAAAATGTAAAAGAAGAAAAGAAGAAAGAAGAGGAAGAGGAAGAAGAAGAGGAAGAGGAAGAAGAAGAG
>PVIC010009486.1:28435-45607 GCA_004025085.1 Thryonomys swinderianus
AGAAGAAGAAGAAGATCTTCCCCATGGAATATAACAATCAAGACTCCAGAAATTCCAGAAACACAAGCACAGAATATAAAAAGCTATTAGGGAAAAGAAACCTCCTATAAAGGAAAGCCCATCAGAATCACCACAGACTTCACAACGCACACTCTCTAGGAAAGCTTAGAGTGACGTGTTCTAGCCCTAAAGGAAAATAACTTCCAACCCAGGCTGATGTACCCTGCAAAACTATTTTTCAGTGGGCCAGAAATTTAGCTCAGTGGTTTTGGCCCCTGACTCGCAAGTGCAAATTCGATCCCGGTAACCACATACCACAGTGCCGGGCGTGGTGGCTCACGCCTGTAATCCCAGCACTCGGGAGGCAGAGACATGAGGATTGCTCAGTTCAAGGCTTGCCTGGGCTACATAGTGAGCTCAGGGCCAGTCTGAACTACAAAGTGAGACCCTGTCTCAAAAAAAAAAAAAAAGCTTTCAAAATTGATGGAGAGGGCTGGGGATTTAGCTCAAGTGGTGCCATGCCTACCTTGGAAGTACTTGGGCTCAAGTTTGATCCCCAGTACCAAATAAATAAACAATAAGTAAATGGAGAACTATTTCCATGACAAAGAACACCTGAAAAAATTAATGACCATCAAGCCAGCACTCCATAGCACTCTGAAGGATATTCTAGAAACAGACAACATGGATTGAAACTCCATGAACCTCAACAGAATGAATCACTAGGTAAAACCAGGTCAGTTATCCTGGGGAGATGGCCAGCAAGGCTGACAGCATTTATTAAACAGTCCCTGCCTGGGCCTGTGTTTGGCTCCATGAAGAGCACTTGCATAGCAGATGCAAGGCTCTGGGTTCTCTCCCCAGTGCATCCTGGTCACTGAGTTGCTTAATAAATCTTACATACATGTATGAAATTATCATAATTATCAAATTACCACAAATTTCCATATACATTAAATTATCATTACATGTATTGCTTTACTATATAAAGATGTACAAATATTACATCTCAATTTCAGGAAAGAATCAGAAAGAAAGGAGAGGAAAGGAAAGGGGAAAATGGTGGAACATAACTATAATCCCAGCTGGAAGGCTGAGGTAGGAAGATCTTGAGTTTGAGATCAGCCGGGACTACCCTGGGCTAGACCTTGTATCCAAAAAACAAGGACAAAAAGAATAAAATGGGCCAAGTCACAGAGGATTTCACAGGTTATGGGAAGTGAGAAGTGAAGACAGCTAACAAAAATAAGGGCAGCAGGGCTGGAGATTTAGCTCGTTGGTTCCGGTGCCTGCCTCACAAGCACAAGGTCCTGAGTTTGATCCCTGGTAGCCACATACAATGCCGGGCATGGTGACTCACGCCCACCAGCAATCAATACCACATACCACAGTGCCGGAGTGGTGGCTCACGCCTGTAATCCCAGCACTCGGGAGGCAGTAGAGAGGAGATGTGGTTACATTCTAAAGACATTTTGGTAGCGGATATGACAGGAATGATCCATGGGGTGGACAGCAAGGAGGGGTAACTCTACGATGTTCCATGAAGGAGAAATGCAGAAAAGCCAGCTAGTAATTGGAGGAAGATGTGGGATTAGAGAAGGATTTTTTTCCAAAGGGTGACGTGCTAGGCTGTTTGCAACATGATGGGAATGAGGTGGACGCAGAGAAGGGACAGCTGCAGAAGGGACATCAGAGAAGGTGAAGAGAACAGGTTGAAGAGTCTAGGAGCAGGGACTGGCTCTTGCTAATTGCTACTGCAACAAAGAACCCCAAATCCAGAGGCTTGACTCAATGCACAGGTATTTTTTTACCCTGCTTGTGAGCTACAAGTCCAGACACCATGTGGTTCCTCCGGGTTCTCGCTTATGGTCCCCCAAGGTGGAAATCATGGTGTTGCAGAGCCGCGTTCCTTTCTAGGGCTTTGCGGAGTCCATCTCGCAAAGGACCATGGGACATCGTTCCTGTGCCGCCAGCCGGAGAACACTCTCTTGATTAGATTAGGCCCTCCTGGAAAGTCTCTGGTCATTAAACTCACAGGAGTGATAGATAGCTCATCACTTTAACAAATTCTGGAGTTGACTGTGGAATCCTGGGAGCCATTCCTTGGAATTCTGTCCAGCTGGCTGGCTTTTCTTTTGTTTCCTTCCTTCTTGTCTCCTTTCTTATCATAGTACTTGGGAGTGAACTCAGGATTTTCACACTGTTCCATTCCCAGGACCCCTCCACCGCCTTTTTTAATAGACGAGTTCCCCATAAATCACTAACTTGCCCAGGCTGGGCTCAAACTTCTAATTCTGCTGCCTCTCTGCCTCCCAGAGTGGTGAGATTACAAGCATATGCAACTTTGGCCTAGCCACCCACCTGTGGCAGCAGGTAGAAAGGTGGACTTTGTGCATAACTATAGACAGATGGAAAGGAGTGTATTCAGGTGCCCTAACAGAGACCTGAAAAGACAGATGTGCTTAAATTTTCTCTCTCAGCGAGAAGATCCAGAGAAGCAAGTCAGAGCTGGAAAGGCAGTTCCAAAATTACCAAGGACATGGAACTTCCTTTCCTCTATATTTTATTCCTGCCATTTTCAATTTTGATCCAAAAGCAACCTATCCTGACAGGAGACACCAAGAAGACCACGCCCCCTTCTCTCTACAAGTGGAACAGAAACGCATAAGGCACCCTCCTCTTTTCCCATTGGGCCACACTTAGTCACATGACAAACCTCACAGCAAAAAAGGCTGGGACATGTAGTCTTCAGAAGGAAGATTCAGTGTACATCTGAAAAGGAGGTTGCTGCTGAGAGCAGTGGTCATCCCTGAGTCAGCTGTGGGGCCATGACAGTGAAAGAGATAAAAGTGAGAAGGTCCCTGGCCTGTTCAGAGATGAGATGGAGCAACAGTGCTCAGACACTGCTGGGCAAAAAAGGAAAGAAAGGTAAACTATGATATGTGTATTTTATCACAGGTGTCTAAAGAGCACAGGAGTTTGGAATAAGGAAGAGAAATTGCTCAGGAGCAGCAATAAGGAATGAAGTGGCCAGGTGCTTGGAGCAAGCAGATTTCCCTTCTAGAATCAGAGAAGGATGAGAAGAGAAGGCAGCAGGATGGAAGGTGCTATTGACAGATAGTAAGATGCTTAACCAAGTCGAAGGTGTGGTCAGCCGGGGGAACAGAGAGGGAACAAAACATGGGGCCACAGAAGAGAGGACATAGGCCAAGGACACACAGAAACAACTTGCTGCAACTTAGTGGCTGCTGAGATGTGGCAGCAAGGGACCAGGTCTGTCCCCAGTGCTACACTGGTCCCTGGATGACCATATGGATGATGCCAGCTCTCCCTCCAATGGAGAATACTGAGATGGGGGTGCCTTTGGGTGTGTGTGGGGGGGGACAGAGTCCAGTTAGACCCTGGCAAGCATGAGGGTTCCATAGGCTCTGAGGGGAACATGCAGGGAAATAGGATGCCCAGGTCAGGGATGAGTCAAGGTGGGGGCCAAGCAGGGCTCGGAGCCACGTGAGATGTAAATGGCTGGAGAGGACTCGGTGTCTACAGGGAACAGTAGTTATATCTGGTTTGGCTGTGGGACGGTGTGGGGGGAGTGCTGTGGGGGAAACCCAGGTTTTTCTAGAATGAAAGAGCCCAAAGCATAGTTACAGACAGAAAGAAAGGACTGGAGAGTGGGGCTTCTATATATACAGAGACAAGCAAGGAGCCTGAAAATGCCTCAGTTTCCCCACAACAAAAAGGTGAGAAAAACATCCCGTGGGGGCGCAGGGTGACATCTCAGCTGGCAGGCTCTGTGTCCCCAAGTGTCACCGGGTGTGTGTCTCCTTACTGTGCATCATTTCAAGGCTCAGCTGGGTTGAACACAACCATTTGGTTTCTGTCACACAGGCCTGAAACATTTGAGCAATGGCCCTTTGAAAACATATCTATAATTTTTAAATACATTCCCCTAAAACACAAAGTAGCTTTTTCTAGTAATTTTCATGTACTTACTTGGTTGTGGTAAATCATGGGAAAGCTACCCAAAGTCCACAGCAAAGATCTGGGGAGAACAGGGACATCCCCTTATTCTCAACTTCGGCAGATTCCTGTAAACAATCTTGAAGGCCGCAGGCTCAGTGCTAGACCCTCCTGCCTCAGCCTCTTCCCTCTGTGGCTCAGTCAGCTGGGGTGAGGGATGGCATGCCCGCTGTTCATCTCTCTGGGATTTGGGGGCACACCTAGAGTGTGGATAAAACCCACGGGTGAACCGGCTGCCTTCCCTTGGGCCATCTGGCTAAGCAGCTGACGACCACTCTGATTTGAAACTGGCTGTAAGATGAGCAGAATAAACAAAGTACACGTGTGCCTTGTGGCTGTACACGGACGGACATTCAACTACTTTGAACAAACGTTCCTGAGCAATGCTACAGGCAAAGGAAACGGGGCTGAAGTGCTTTGATAGACAATGCATCCTGTGATCGCCGCCCTTATCCATCACTGGAGAGTGCTGTGCGTTCAGACGAACCTCCTCCACTGGACGCTAATAGGTACCGCTCTTTCATAGATGCGCAAGGCAGGACAATTTGTTGTGGCTGCGGGTGGGTCCACGGAGCTCCCTTCCTCGCACTATTTCGCCACCTCAGCGCCCTCTAGTGTCCAAAACGAAATACAGCCTCTATAAAAGATCATGGTTTGGCCGAGGCTGGATTGAGTCCATATGGGAATAAGACTACTTTAATTCCACCCTTGCCACTTGTGGAACTAAGAGGCCTGCCTCACCGCTTTAAGCTTCTGTCCTCTCCTCTGTAAAATGAGGACACTCATGTATACAACGTCAGTATTCTTGTAAGCATTAAATATAGGTACAGAGAACACTCTAGCACCCCAACATTTAAAAATGGATCCCTTAAAGTATATTATCACCAAAACTCTCAGATATAAGCTCATTCTAAGTTAGAAAGATGGGAAAGACTTATCTAGAGCATGCATCACCTTGTGTTATGGTCAATTGCTTCTGCTCTATTTCCTTGCCTGCATGGGAGTCAGGGATAGGACAATGTACCTCAACATATCTTGTGGGTTCTGGCCCATGCCAGGAGCTCAGGAAATATTTGTTGCATGTATATAAAATAAATAATTTATTTTTATCCAGCCTCAAAATATTGTACAGAGTAATATAGACTTAATGATTCCAATTAGCCAAGTGGACCGTCTCATGGAGACTCTGAGGGATTTATAATTCAACCTTGCTTGGTAACGTCTCCATATCCGGAAGACTCTGGCCCTGGAGTACACTTTGGAGTCATGGAGATCTGGTTGTGAGTAAGAAAAAGTGTAATAGAGTCTGGGGAGGGAGTTCCTGAGCTTGGCACCCCAGAGGACTCTGGGAAGGAGAATGTGTTCATGGGATAGCGGTTGAGGGACCTTGGTTAATGGAGTGGAAGCCAAGGGCCGGTAGATGGCCTTCAGAAGTCAGTATGCAAAAAGCTCCCTAGGCTGACTCTTTTTTTTTTTTTTTTTCTGCAGTGAGTGTGCTGGTCTCATCCCAAATAATCAGAAGGATGCTCAGTTGAGCCAGTCCTATGAACAAATTCTTGGATGAATTCCATTGCACAACTGAATTTCTAATCAGTCTTCTGAAGTTGTCAGACTGCAGTGAAGAACAGACAGAGGCTGTGATGAACGTGAACATTTTCCTTATCCAGAAATTACTCTTCTAATACTACAGACCCACAGCCAAGAAAAGAAGATAAATGAAACAGACAAGTAGATCAGGCTTGCTTTTAAACCCAAGAAATATCACAGGACAAGTCTCAACTATGCTGGTATTTTTAAGGAGCTAAGCCTAAGACCAGAACCTTATTGTTTTCTGGGTTGAACAGTCTCTTCACAAAATGGAAAAGCTGGCTCTGGATATTGAGAACTAATTAGCAGCTGGTAGCTACATCTGTGCAACATCTGCTCTTTGTTTAGTATGGCCTTATGGTGGTTTGAGGATATGGAGTCCATAAAAACACAAGTTCCTGGAAATTAACAGCCTCACAGGGAACTTAACAGTAGGTCAAGTGAAACTGTCAGCCTTTGTAGGCTTTGCAGCCTTTGCAGATGAGTGAGTAACCAGACTGGGGGGGTCATGAGATGACTGTGGAAAAGCCCAGGAGGGAATTGAAGGTCTAAATCTTGCTATCTATGTAAGGAGACAGGAGCTGGGACACCTATGTGGGGAGTCAGGATTCCTGTGGGACAAAAAGTGGGGCTGTACTGAGATCTTCTTTAAAACAGTATCAAAAATAAAATGTCAATTTCAACAGGTTATCTGTTTGAGAAATTATATTAGATGTAAAGTACCAGTAGTAAATGAGTTCCATGGTTGTTCCATGGCAGAAACTGATTTAACTGTGGAGGTGGAACAGCAAACATGACTTAGGTACATTCTGGGAAGAAAGAGACAATGCACATATCAAAATAAAGTAAAGTAATGGTGTAGAAAATAACAATGGTGGAGATATTTTTAAAATGTTATATTATGAAAACGTACTGGGCAAATGAAAAAGTAAAGAGTTCAGGTGAACTCATATATTCCCCAGATGCAAAAGTATTGACTTTAGCAATTTATTTCATTGACTTTTCCCTTTTACTCCTCCTCCCTTTACTTCTCCCTCTTACTCTTCTTCCTCTTTCTACTTCCTCTCCTCTTCCTGCTCCTCCTCTTTCTTCTCTAAAATATTCTAAAAACAAAACCCATACTTCATTCATTTAGCCCTACACACTTTAGTGAGCAGTTCTAATAATTTAGGGCTAGTTTTAGAGAATTTTTCATTAAATAAATGGATAATTCATAAAATTATAGCTCACTGTGGCACCATGCCTACCTTGCAAGCACAAGGGCCTGAGTTCAATCCCCAGGACTGCCAAAAAATTATAGCTCATTTTTATTGCTGTGTAATATTCTATTATACACCATGCTTTGCTTATCCAGATCATATACAAAAATTAACTGAAAAAATCAACCTAAAACAAATCATAGACCTAAATGTGAAACTATGAAACTCTTGAAGTAATAAGAGGAAATCATTATGCTCTTGCATCAGAGAAAGAGTTTTAAAAGAAAAATGACAGATTACATAATCCATTCAGTTAAAAACTTTCATCTGTGAAAAACTATTAAGAAAAGAGTAGTTAAATCAGAGACTAGCAGAAAGCATTTATGGATCACATATCTGGAAAAGTCTGTGTATCCACAATATATAAAGAACCCTCAATATTCAACAGTAAAAAAACTAATTTTTTTTTTTTTTGAGACAGGGTTTCACTTTGTAGCTCAGGTTGGCCCTGAGCTCAGCATGTAGCCCAGGCAAGCCTTGAACTCAGCAAGCCTCCTGAGTGCTGGGATTACAGGCATGAGCCACCACGCCTGGCACTGTGGTATGTGGTATTGATGGCTGGTGGGCATGAGTCACCATGCCCAGCATTGTATGTGGTTACCAGGATCGAACTCAGGACCTTGCGCTTGTGGGGCAAGCGCCGGAACCACTGAGCTAAATCTCCGGCCCCAAATCTAATTTTTTTTAAATGGGCAAAAGATTTGAGCCTGTACCTCACCAAAGAAGATAGACAGAAGGAAATAATCCAGAGTGTAGCTGTTTCGCATCAATCCTACACTTGATCTTAGCCAAAAGGCTGAGAAGTGATTCACATCAATCCTTAAGGAAATGTAAGTTATGTAAATGAGCATGGCACCACTGCATAGTAGTTAGAATAGCTAACAAAAAACTCAGATGATACCAAGTGCTGACAAGGATGCAGAGTAACTGGAACTCAAGCAGGGCTTGTGAGCACTGAAAATGGTGGTGGACAGAACTCTGGAAAATAATCCATATTTTTAAAATTAAATTAAACATATACTTAAACTATAAGTAAATCTGGAGGTATTTATGTTCAAGAAATAAAAAGTCACACATGAAAACCTGTCCGCGAGTGTGTATAGTGCCATTTTCATGATGGTCTCAAACAGAAAGCTGTTCTTCAACAGATCAATGGGTAAGCCAGCTGGGGAGCACCCGTACAGTGGATAAGCAGTGGGAAAGGATGAGTTCCTGGCACACATGGCATTGAAAGCAGTCGGTCTCACAAGGTTATGTACTGTATGACTCCATTTTTATATGGTGGGTAGGTAAGGGCAGAATTACAGGCACAGAGTGCGAGGATGGAATTATGTGGGATGCTGGAATTGTTCTGTGTCTTGTACAACAATGGAAGTGAAGTTTACTGTGTGTGAATTATTTTTTTGGGGGGGACAGGGTGTCGCTTTGTACTTTAGGCTGGCCCTGAGCTCACTATGTAGCCCAAGCAAGCCTCGAACTCAGCAATCCTGTCTCTGCCTCCGGAGTGCTGGGATTACAGGCATGAGCCACCACACCCAGCATTGTGGTATGTGGTACTGATTGCTGGTGGGCATAAAACACCACACCTAGTATTGTGGCATGTAGTTACTGGGGATCAAACCAGGGACTTTGCACTTGTTAGGCTGGAACCACTGTGCTAAATCTTCAACACTTCTGTGTGTGAATTTTAAAAATGAATGCAAACAGCTGTGCAGTGATTTCAGGTGTGTATGCAGCCTGCTGGGCCCTCATGACTACCCTGAACTTGAAGTGCTTGGAGAGTAATCCAAAGGCCAGGGGGGTGGGGCTTGGAGGAGGAGCTTGTGTGTCCCTAAGATCCCCTGGCTGCTCTGTGGACAATGGGCATCCTGTAGTGAATGAGAGGAAAGTGCTTTCTCATCTCTAAAAAAGTGATGAAAAAGAAAAGCAGTCAAGAGAGAACAAATAGATTGGGAGAGGGAAGGAAATAGTTTTGCTTTTCAAGTGTGGCTTGGCCTTGTGGTTAACGTTTCCTTGTTTGGCTGAAACCGGTGATGCCTGGACTGGAATTCTTCCCTTGTCTGTTTTTGGCCTCCTTTCTCCAAACAAACAAATGTGGTGTCTCCAAGCTTTTCTGGGGGGGCCCAGTTACGGGGTGATGTGATGATCCCAACCACAGTGGCCCACAGACTGCACAGCGGGCCCTGTTGCTACAAACACCAGGCTCAGGGGGCCTGGGTGAGTCTGGACACCTCCCAGAGCCTGTTACTATGCTGTTCTGACTCCTCACAACACACAGGGCCTAGGCATGAAGAATGGAGATCCGTGGGCAGGATGAGGACCTCTGACCACAGAAAACCCTGAAAACGTTTCAAGAAATGGCGGTTGGGAGGCTCACAAACTACTGCTGAAGGCAGCATCACACTGCGGGGCTGGAGGCTGCAGAGAGGAGATGACATCTGACTGCCAAAGAGGTGTCTTGCTGGCCAGCTATAACTTATGGACCCAGTCCCCAGCCTGCGCTGGCATTCATGCTGTGTAAAGGAAGAGAGATTTTAGCCTGAGCGCTGAGTCATGGCCGCCTGCTATTTACTGTTCTGGGGTAGCGGATTTATATTCAAAGGGACCACTTCACCTGGTTCCTGGGATGCTTCCACACTTTCCAGCTTTATTTTTCCTCTTCAAGGCCCTGGTCACCTTTGCCATGGATAAATGTCTCCTCAGTGAAAGGGCTGGGCAGCCCCATGGGACTCACTTGGCCTGAAGACAGCAACCAAGCCCCATGGCTCCATTTCAAGTTCCCCTTTCAATGGAAACCATTTGATACCCTTTGCCCACGCAGGCCTCTTTGAATAAATTCAAACAAAGAGGAGACTTCTGACTCAGAGATCCCACTCCCCGTCTACACAAACATTGGTAATTACTCTGCTGAAAAAAAAAGATAATAAAACTTATCTTTAATGGACACCAGGAAACCCAATAAAAGGGTACTGGTTGATGAGTTCCCCTGTTTCCCACGAAGGGCTTTTCATAGGTTTGCCCCAGTCAAGGATCAAATGGTCACAGTTAAAAATGACACCTGGGAAAAGTGAACACACAAACAAGGCCTAAGTTGGGAGTCAAGAGAAGTGGGTTCCAGCCATGGAATAGCAGTGGCCCTCACCCCTCTCTGGGTCTCAATTTCCTTGTGTATAAAAGGCTAGGACACAGCTTAAGTCTCCAAAACCTGTTCTACCAGTTCACATCACTCAGGCTTTCCAAACAGTATCTCTGGTCCTACAGTTTGTATCTTCAGAACTGTGGGATGTAACTCAGTCCTACTTACCAATGAGGCCTGGATTCCATCTCTACCACCTGAAAATACTTTTGCTACTTTTTCTTTGCCAGCTATGTCCTCATATTTATGGGGAGGCTATGTGCATATCACTTGCTGCTATCTAGCTAGTGATGTGAAGCAAAGGTTTATTTTGGCTCATGGTTTCTGAGTGTTCGGTTCATGGCTAGCTGGCTCCAAAGCAGAAACATTATGGTGGAAGGGCCTGGTGCGGGAAAGGCCTGGTAGTGGAAAGGGATGGTGGGGAAAGCTGCTCATCTCATGGCAACTGTAAAACAACACAAGAGAAGAGTATTGGAGAGGAAAGAGCCAGGGACCAGACACAGTGGGTCACACCCCCATGACCCACTTCCTCCAACTAGGCCCCATCTTATATGAGCCCATTCAGCTATGAACTCGTGAATGGATACCCACTGTTGATGTTACTGCTTTCACAGTCCAAGTACATCTCTAGGAGCTCTTCAACCAGCCAAGTTGACACTCAAGATTCACTGGCACAATGAAGGAGTGTCTAGTGTTACCTAAAGTTCATCTCCCTTGAGATTTGGTTGTCTCTCCTCCCCCACATCTGAGTCTCCTGGCTTCTGCCTCTGAGTTCTTCCTCTTCTATGAGCTCTCAATTCTCTGTGTACCGCAACCCAGGTCATCACTGGCTGAGTCCCCCTAGGAGCCCAGGGTTTGCACAGGGTTCCGTGTACAAGGGTGTTGTCTTTGTTGTGGCCTTTGCTGTTTTGTCCCATAGGGTCGTGTTGCCGGGAGGGTGAGCAGGGATGCAAGAATCAAAACACCCATTCTTGGTCGAGGGAGGAAGCTTCCTTATTGCGTGTAGGGTTTTGGCTTTTATAGATAGGATGGGAGGGAAAAAGGGAGCAAGTCTCAAGGGGATAGGTGGGCTTGTGGTGACGTGGTTCGAAGTGATTGGGTTAGCTGTGTGATGGGACTGTTTATGATTGGAAGCTATCCCTGTGGGTGCTGCTAGAAGGACATTGGCACTGGACAACACAGGGGAGGCAGGGAATGTGTTCCTCCTCTCTTTACAACATTGTCACACAAGCATGAGTGAATATATCTGAATGTAGTAAAAGTTGGAGAAAGTAGAGGAAGTTCCAAAACACAATGATCATTTTACAGGGGACTAATACTATTTTTTCTTTGCTTATAAGGAAACCACGCGAGGAAGCATACATTGTCCAGGACACTACAGGTTGTGATCTTGTCCCCTTGTCCTCTCTGATAACAGCCTCCTTCAAACCTCCAGTCTCTGGCTGCTGCTGTGATTCCATCCCATCTCCCAGAAAGCATGTGTTGGGAACTATCCCCAGTGTAACAGTATTAGGAGGCAGGGCCTTTGTAAGATAATGAGGGTTCTGCCTTCATGAATGGAAATCCGCCAGCCTGTGGCATTCTGTGAGACCTGTAGAAAGTTCGAGCTGCCTTCCCTCCTTTGATGGGGAGACCTGGCCAGGATCTCCCAACCCCACTTGTTCCCCAAGAATTTGGCAAGTGAAGGCTTAATTGTTCCACCCACATGACATCACAGTACTCAACAAACTGGCTTATGATGAATTCAGGCTCTCAAAGTGCCTCAGGTGTGGGGGACATCAGGACCCTAACCTGACCCTTCAAGGTGTCCTTGCCAATGTGAGTTAGGAAGAGAGAGACCTTTGTATTCTTCCATACAGACGCGGAATAATTGTTGGGGCATGCATATCCCTCTCTGGGGCCAAATATAAATTCCCAGAAACAGTACCACCTAACTTTAGATTCTGAAGTAGAAAATAAATTTTTCTTTTTCTCAAACTGCTCATGCTTTGCTAGACCACCCCTGGGAGTGGAGTTTTATGCTACATTCTTTTGGTGATCAGAATGTTTTCCTTTGCTCAATTCCCACCCTCAAATTCCACTTTCAAACTGTGCTCCCTTAGGTTGGCCAAAAATGCAAAATGACTTCTATCCGCCACCCAACTGTGACTAGGAGCTCCTGATGTCCCTCCAAGATCTCTGGAAATTGGGAACGTAACTGAGAGGCAAAGAAAGTTTTTAGATGATGATGCCGGGCTGTTCACCAGTTTCTGTCTCCATGTGGTGAGCAGCTAGGTGTGTGTGTGTCTGTGTGTGTGTAATTCTTCCAGTTATAATGGCGATAAAAAGTGTGATGTCCAATCCATGCTTCCTCATTTTTACAGCAGATCTTAATCCTGACTGTACACTGGACAGCTTTAAGGACACAGATGAATCCCCTGAACTATGAAATTGGAATCTCGCGGGCTGAGGCCTGGTTGTTGTTGCTGTTTGTAGAAGCCTGCAGGTGACAGTGTGGCATAGACAGGGCTGAAGAGCACTGATGTGTGGGGATAGGAAATTACCACAGCTGGAAAAGGTCGCGCTTGCTGAACCGGAAATGAATTCTACAGCCTGGGGCAACATTGCTCTATGCATCTCCTTTACCAGGACTCTGGATGAACTCTCAAATAGAGCAGGGAGGGAGCATATTGGGTCTTGCAATGTGTTAGCTACAGGGGGCCTGGAATGACAGTAACTGTTACCCTAGGCGAAGGCCCCCAGCACGCAGGTAGACCTTTATTATTAATGTTAAGAGATGACTGCACTTACTGTGCAGTGTCTGATACAGGGCCGACTCTCCACAAATACAACCTGTGTTAACAATGCTTTCAACTCCAGAGCAAAAGCAGGCAGTGACCTACCGTAACCACAAGATGGAGATATATCACAGCTCACTACCGAAAAATGCTCATGCTTCAACTTTGCCAAAAAGAAAGTTAAACCCAGAGTCAAACTTGGAGATAAAAGAGAGGTTGGCGTGGCCAGCTACTCCTGAGCTACCTCTGGGACCACTCATTTGGCCCCGTGGGAAGGGGAGACGAGAGGGCACAGGGGGGCAGGGTGAGAAAGGCTGATTCTGGCTAACATCTTTCTGAGCCACCTTCCTGCTGGCTGCTCTAGGGAGTGGAATGAGAAAGACCAACTGCGCAGGTCGGGTGTGACAGCCCCGCCATGCGCTCCTTTAGACTCATTCATAAGTGGCTACCCTAGAGCTAACCCTGCTCTTGTCCTTTTGGACCCCTGGTCTGCACAGCTGGAGGCTGCTGGGGTAGAAATCATGAATTCAGTGTCCAAGGGTCTGAGCACTCATTTGACCTGGCTCTGGGAAGCGTCCTCTCTCTTCATTCCGTAATAATTCCAGTCCTTCACCGTGACTTTCTCATTCTGCTTCTGTCTTCAACCAACAAGTCCCAGGGAGAGCTCCCAGCTCCCAGCTCCCAGGGGCCAGAATCCTGCGGCTCCCAGCCCCCTTTCAGACCTCCTTGCTGGTGCCCTGCCTGAGGTGGGCATCCCATCCAAGCCCAGTCTCTTCACTGAGCCCCTGACCCCACCATGTTTCTTCCAGGCTTCTGCTCCACCGGTTTTCACCTTTCTCTTTCTGGCTTTTTCCATGGGCAAGTTATCCATTTTTTAAAAAGAAAAGAAAGAAAGAAAAAACAACACAAAATTTCCCTTCTGTCTGCAGAGGAGAGGCCATGCTCTGAGGCCGGCCTCAGTCCCTTCCGTGGCACTGCCCCTCTACTGTCTCCCCTCCTTTCCCCAGTGGTGGTCTGTCCCACAAATGGCAGCACAGGAATCAAAGTAAACATAGGGTCCCAGGCACGTGTGACAGTGACACTCGAGCTGGCTACAGGGCTGTCCTCACTTCGGTCCTAGGAGGCTCTGCAACTCGCCTCCCGCCAAATCACACCTTTGGTTTCTAAGACTGAGGGCACAGGGACAGCGAGCCAGGCAGATGCTGTCCTCTCTGAGGATGGAATGGGGACAGGAGCAGTGGCAGGAACAGCATGCAGGGGTCAGAGGTGGGCGAGCTGCTGGCCGAAGTCTTGCTGGGCGGCTGCATGGGTCTGCGGCTGAGTGCCTGACATGGTTCCGGGAGACCTGGGTCGCTGTCCCTGCCCCTGCCCTTGTTGGAACGGCAGAGAGCCCTGTGCTCTGGATCCTGTCTGGGAAATCTTCCAGGCCTGCCTCGGGGCTGGCCGCGCTCGCCTGCTGACTTGGGTTTGTCCTGGGTTTGTCTCTGCAGCTGCTGTTCCAAAGGCCTCCTGCCTTCACGCCTGCTCATCAGGTTTCCTGATCATGGCAACAGAACGGTGTCGCATGAGCACATCCTGTGCTAAGCCACCAGCACATTTCATTTAGTTTAGGCGTCACCAGTGAAGTGCGTTTTATTATTTGCCCCTCACAGCGCAGGAAACTAAGGCTTACAGATCAGATGATCACCCAAGTCCATGCAGCCGATGAGTGACAGGGCCAGGATTTGAATCCTGTGTTGGACTCTGTGCCCTCTTGATTCTGCTGTCCAAATACATGTGACACATATGAGTTGTTTCTAATATACTCGGGGCCAGGAAAGTCATCAGGGCAAAGCCTCCCTTTCTAGGCTCAGCAAGATGGCCATCGTTATGACTGAGAGCACTCGGACTTACTGTAAACAAACTGCAAAAAGAGTACCATTTCCATGCTAATGCTCTATGAGGAGGGAAACAGCTACAGTGAGAAAAGGGGGGATGAGGCAGAGAAAGGACAAAGAAATCAAAGATAGGGCATCTGCCAGAGCCACCTTGGCATGGCAGGGATAAGATGGACGGTGGGGTTAAACCAGTCTCGGGGAGGCCAGATGAATTTGCTGCACCTTGGGACACTTTATTAGGGAGGGCAGTCGCACTGCCTTCTGGGCTCCTTCCTGTCTCACTGGTCCACATTCACCTACTTCCAGGTGTGGCCTGTGCTCTCGGGGCAGCCGGGGCCATCCCTGGCGGGCCTGGGTGGTTGGAACAGGAGAGCTGAGTTAGTCCCGGCCCCTCCCCATCGTGCCTGCATACTGGAGGTCATGCTGAACCTGACTCTACCCCCCAGGCTGGCTGTGAGGGCCTGCTGTGCTAGAGCTGGGAGCACTGGCAACAAGGGGGCTGGGTGTGGCAAGTGGGACCCCCACGCCACCCCCATGTGGGATTCTCCCCAGGGTGCTCAGCCAACTTAGTCCCTGGTGCCTCCTCCATCTTCCTCCTCAAGGCACCACTGAGACTCTATGTGCAAAGGAGAGAAAGGCCCTTTCCTGAGTGGTCACACCCTGGGGGCTTTCAATAGGGCTGGCAGAACAATGTTTTGGGATAAATTGTTTTAGAAAACCACTTTTCTTCCTGGACTTGGCTCATACCAGAGTGCACAGACGAATGTCAGTGTGTTCCTTGGCCGCCCATGCAGGGAGGCTGTAAATCTCTCATGGAGAAACAGGCCCAGAGAGGTGGAGACCCTTACCAAGGTCACACAGCCCTTTGGACTTCTGAGTTAAATTGAGCTTTTCTGCTTCCCGCTTCACCCACTGGGCTGGAAGGGGCAGCCTGGAGACCACCCTTTGCCCTCCCATATCCAAATAGCTTTGGAAATTTTCCAGCTTTCTGGCACTGACCCCTTGTTCTGCCTGCTTCAGTGCCCAAGGCTACGAGAAAAGGCCTCCATCCCAGCTTTTACTTCCACACCCTCAGCCCGCACAGAATCGACCTGGAGGCCTCTGCCCATGAGCTCTAGAAGGAACTGCTGCCTGCTGTCTTCCTGTTTTTATATTCTTTCCTGCTTTGCTTATTTTCTCTGCTTTGTTGTTCCTTGGTCATTTATAGTTCTCCTCCTTTAAACCACCCTGGAAAACACTGAATTTCATTTTCTGTGGCTACTTTAAATATATACAAACTATGATTGAAAAATAATAGTGAACATCCACATTTAAAAATGTTATTATAGTGAAAGATATCATTGCCAGTAGTCCCCTCATAACATTTTCCTTCACTTCAGACAAGATCTGGGGCGTTCAGGGTGCTGTGGCCGTAGACGTCCTTCACTCCAAACACGCTTAGCTCATCATTCTTCCAGCTTCATGAAGTTCCGTCGTGTTCCTATGTGCACTGTGGAACTAGTGGCTGCCTTGATGGCCTAGATCAATTAAAAATGTTTATCTTTGACTTTGGGGAAGAGCCAGAAGTCACAAGACGCCAGATCTGGTGCATCAGGTGGGTGAGGATGCCCCATAATGTTTTTATGAGCCTGCCTTTCCACTGGATAGTACTCTTGGCAAGAGATCCCGTTTCTGCTGGACGCTGTAGGAGACTGATGGGAAGAGCTTCCAGCTTTTGATCTCCTTAGCTCTCTAAAAAATACAAGATAGAGCCCCCAGTGCAAAATCAGCTGGGCTTTCCATTTCTTCCAGGATCAGACCCCATGCCTTAGTGTGCATTTCAGACTCTCCAAAGGGCAGCCCAACGTAGCTTTCCCACACAGTTTACTAACTCCACCTGCCTCCACTTCTGTTTCTTCTATTCCAGCCATGCTGAAGTTGTCACCATTCTGCTGTTATATCTGCAGTTCCTCTGCTTGGAATCCTTTTCCCTTTCTTTGCCTTGTGAACTCTTACCCATCCTTCGAGGACCAGCTCAAAACATTACCTTCCCAGGGATGGTTTGGCCAATTCTTCCAAGCCGAGTTTAAAGTTCCTACATCTATGTTCCTTGTACACTAAGAGTACACATAAGTGATTTATAATTATTCCAGGTGGCTCAGAACCATTTTTATCATTGGAGCAGACAGGTAAATCCATGTGTACTTGTGTTTATCTCTCTCCTGCTCCATGTCTGCGTGAGTGTGGATGGTATGTGTGAACATTTTGCTAGTGGTTGCATTGCAGTATGACCTCTTCCTAGGGTCCTTGAGGAAAGACCCTGGAACAAGACATGAACTGAAAAGGTTGACCACTCATCGGTGGATCCCACCTAACAAGGCTGTGGATCATCTGACAAGAAATCTAATCTTGGAGCAGGCAGGACAGGAAAGCTCTCCACTCTCTGGGCTGTGCCTGTCAAAATGCAGCTCATGAACCATTTGCATCAGAATCAGCTGGGGATGGGGGAGCTGGTTAAGAATTCAGATTCCTGGGCC
>PVIC010009487.1:0-45385 GCA_004025085.1 Thryonomys swinderianus
ATGCTGGGCGTGGAGACTCACGCCCACCAACAACCAACACCACATACCACAATGCCGGACGTGGTGGCTCACGCCTGTAATCCCAGCACTCGGGAGGTAGAGACAGGAGGATTGCTGGGTTCGCGGCAGCTTGCCTGGGCACCATAGTGAGCTCAGGGCCAGCCTGAACTACAAAGCGAGACCCTGTCTCCAAAAAAAAGCAAAAAAAAAAAAAAAGAAAATATATTAGGGATAACTCGAATTATTGAACTAATAAAATGACTTCAGGGAGGCCACAAGATAAATATAAATAACACTAAAGACATAGTGAAATTTCTATATTCTTGCAATGAACAAACCCTAAAGGAAATTAAGAAAGCAATTCCATTTATAGCAGTGTCAGAATAAAATATTTAGGAGCAAATTTAATAAAATAAAAATTATACTCTGAAATTATAAAACATTGTTGAAAGAAATTAAATACCTCTATACATAGATTCATGAATTAAAAGATATTATTATTAAAACAGCAGTATGTCTCAAATTAATCTATAGACACAATGTAATCCTACAATTCCTATGAAAATTCAAGGGCCCCAGAAGAGCTAAAATAATCTTCTAAAGGAAGAACAAAGAGAAGTTACACTTCATAATTTCCATTTTTACTACAAAGATACAGTAACCAAGACAAGGTGGCACTGGTGTAAGAACAGATTACAGATCAATGAAGCAGAACTCAAGGTCTGAAATAAAAATTAATATTCATAAGACAATTTATTTTCAACAGGGATGCCAAGGCCACTCCATTGTAAAAAAAAATACTCTTTTCAACAAATGATGGTGGGATGCTTGCATATGTGTATATGCAAAAGAAACTGAATGCTTCCTTCACATTATATAGAAATTGAAGTCTAAATGGAGCAAGACTTAAATATAAGAGTTAAAGCTGGGCATGATGGCACACACTAGTAATCCCAGCTCTTGGAAAGCTGAGGCAGGAGGATTGCCATGAGTTGGAGGCCAGCATGGGCTACATGGTGAGTTCAAGGCCAGCCTAGAATATAGTGATACTGACTCAAAAAAAATTAAATAAATAAGTAAATGCAAGAGTTGAAACTGTGATACTCTTAGAAAAATATATAGGAGTAAATCTTCATGGTCTTGGACTATGTAATGATTTCTTAGCTATGACACTTACAGCACAAGTTCAAAAAAATAGCTAAATTGTATTTCACTGGAATTAAAAACTTTGAAGCAAAGAGAACCAACCCCTAAGTGAAAAAAAAAGCTACAGAATGGCATGGATACTTGGAAATTATATATATTTGATGAGTCGAATATCCAGAACTAATAAAGAATATTTGTAACTCAACAACAAAATGGGCAATTTTAAAAATGAGTGAAGTATTTACATAAACATGCATCCAAAGAGACAGGCAAATAGCAAATAAGCTAAACATAAAAAGATGTTCAACCTCATGATACATCAAAGAAATGTAAATCAAAGTGAGCTACCACTTCACAGATACTAAGAAGGCTGTAATAAAAAGACAGGTGAAAAATGTATTGGAAACACTAAAAGGAAAAGAAGAATGGTGACTGCTGGGGAGAAGGAGCAAATAAGGAGCGTTGCTTAATGGGCACAGAGTTGCAGTTCAGCAATATGAAAAAAAGTTGGAGAAACTAGTTGCACAACAGTGTGAATGTACTTAAAGTGGTTAAGTGATACAATAGCCAATGAAAAACTCTTGCCTCTGAGCTACAAAAAATAAATTTCTATTGTTCAAGTCACCCAACCTATGCTATTTTGTTATAACAACCAAACAGACTAAGATAATATCCATGCTTTTTCTGGCCTATACAAGGACTTTTAAAAATGGAATTTGTTTCTAATATCTAGAATAGAAGATAATAGAATACAGAATATTCTAGAATATAGATATTAGATTAATAGAACAGAAGAATAGAAATATGTCACTTAAATATGTAAAAATTTAGATTCTGTTGGAATATTGAAGGACTGATTAACACTAGACTATACTGTCTTGTGCCCCTTATAGGTAGAACCTATGGAGCAACAAACTGGATAACTCCTCTCTTAACTGTAGGGCCCAAAGAAGAATAAGCATTTGTAAAACCTATGATGATATATACTGGAGATCCAGAGTTGAAGCCATGACTCTCAATCTGAAGGAGCTTACAGCCACATGGTGATGAAAACTACCACAGGAAAGAGTATGGTCAAATTATGAGCCAATTCATATTACCAAGAGAAAAAAAAAACAATATTCAAAGAAGTCATCTGATTTATCTAAGGCAAGTCACATCACCCAGACTGATGCATTTGTGAATTCTTAAGAAAGTCTCCAATTATTTTCCTTCACATATCTAATAAAAACTTAGGATGGGCCAGGCGTGGTGGCTCATGCCTATAATCCCAGCACTCGGGAGGCAGAGACAGGAGGATTGCTGAGTTCGAGGCTTGCCTGGGCTACATAGTGAGCTCAGGGCCAGCCTGAACTACAGAGTGAGACCCTGTCTCAAAAAAAAAAAAAAAAAAAAAAAAAAAAAAAAAAAAAAAAAAACTTAGTATGGGCCGGAGATTTAGCTCAGTGGTTCCAGTGCCAGCCAAGCAAGCCAAAATCCCTGGTTCAATTCCCAGTAACTACACATAACAATACTGGGCATGGTAACTCACTCCCACCAGCAATCAGTACCACACACCACAGTGCTGGGCATGGTGGCTCACACCTGTAATCCCAGCACTTGGGAGGCAGAGGCAGGAGGACTGCTGAGTTCAAGGCTTGCCTGGGCTCCATAGTGAGCTCAGGGCCAGCCTGAACTACAAAGTGAGACCCTGTCTCAAAAAAAAAAAAAAAAAAGTGATGGTGAGTCAGAGAAGTAAAGGGGTGGTCATGTCCACCATACTTTAACTGAGGAATAAAGAAACTAAATAGTCTGTTCATCAACTCCACTTTATATTAGGGAAAAAGAGGTGGTTTGTTAATAAATGATATGTAAAGCATGAGTTCATCTATTAACAATTAATAGCATATCAAATATCTTATTTAAATATATGGAGATTCTTTAGACAATAACCAGACTTTATTTTCACAGAAAACAAAGTAAATTAACTTAAACAACTCCAAGGTGAAAGAAAGAGGACACAGTCATTTCTAGGACTCATGCCAGGACTAGTGTACTCAACCTGTCCTTGGCCTTGCCTGGCCTCATTAATCTAAAGACCTGGTTTTCTGGGAAAATAACATGTTTTTTTGATCTGCAAAACAAATATTAAAGGGAAACTATGATGTCATGTGAAAAAAAAGAGCAAATATCATGACATATGTAGTGTATTTTCTAGCTTTCTTTATGTGTTGCACAAAAAGTAATAGACTAAGGTCTTGGCTCCCCTTCTGAAATCTTACCTGGTAAAACAGGTTAAACTAATGGTGTGTTTACAAAACGACATGAAGTAACCTTAGTATTGATACTGGATCTGCTGTATTTAAGTTCAACAGACTTCTATACATAGACCTTATAACATGGTGCCATTATAAAGACAGATATAAGTAAACTTTTCCAGAGCCCAAGGAGACCTCTATGTCTCAAAAATTAACAGAAAAAAAATGGACTTAATCCTAATTTACACTTGGCCCCTATCTTTACAGCAATCAGACTTAAGAACAAACTATGCCAGGGGCTGAGCAAACTCACACCCTGCACCCTCTTCAGTGCCCAGCACACAGTGGAAACTTGCAAAACAGCTGAGTTTTGAACTGAAAGTGACTGAGAGTCTTCCTACACAGCATTTGTAACATGATTTTTCAAATTTCAGCTGCAGCTTCTGAAACTAAATCTTTAAGTCACGCTTGCTCATGTTTTCTAGTAATCACTCTTTATAGAAGCCACCGGGATTGCTAAGTGTTTTAAGGAGAAGAAAAAACAACACTTCGATCTGGGTCTCTCCAGTTTATTTTTATATCCTCTGGGACTAGAACCATATTTAGAACAGAAAAAGTGTTCAACAAATTCTTTAGATAGATGAGTATCTCACCTTTATACCAATGACATAGCTCCTCATTCTGGGATATAAGAAGACTAATGACTGAATTAATACTTATCCAAAAGTATCCTAAACATAATCAATTATATTTCTATATACTAACAAAGAACACATGAACACCAAAACTAAATCTATGTAGGGCTGGGAATTTGGTTCAAATGGTACTGTGCCAACCTTGGACTCACAAAGGCCTGAGTTTGATCCCCAGTACTGAAAAAAAAAAAGTGAAAACTAAATCTATGTATTAAAACTACTCAAAAATGAGATACTTAGGTGTAAATCTCATACAATGTGCACAGGAATTTTATAACTAAAATTACAGAATGCTGCTGAAAGAAACCAAAAGAAAAAAATAGATGAAGAGATAATATAGTGTTCACTGATTAGAAAATTCAAAGTAGTAAAGATGTCAGTTCTCCCCAAAATTCCTATTTTAGCCCAGCAAGATTTTTTTTTTGGTAAATTTAGAGGTTATTCTTGGATTTATATAAATAGGGAAGAAAGCTAGAATAATTTTTTTTTGGAAAAAAAGAATACAATGAGAAGAATCAGTCTGCCCAATATTAAGATTTTTATAGCTGTGGTAACCAAAATTATGATATTGGCTGATATGCATCATCCATCTGTGGCATTGAACAGAGGACACAGGAGCAGATAACAAGTAAGACAAACTGATTTGTGACAAAGCAGCAAAAACAGCTGAAGGTAAGAGGGAAGGTAAGAGGGTCAGCTTTTATGACAAATAGTGCTGGAACAACTGGACTACACAGGCCCAAACAAAACACTGGGATAAATCTCACCTCTTACATAAAAATGAACTTGAATGGATATTATGATTTTAAATTAAAATGTGAAATCATACAACTTTTGGGAAAAAAATTTAGAGAATATTTGAGAACTAGACCCAGGCAGGTACTTTCGCTTGACGCCAAAAACATTATCTATGAAAGGCAAACTTGATAAACTAGACCTGACCCAAATTAAAAACTGTAAGAGACCCTGGAAAGGGTCTAAATAGACAAGCTATTGGATTAAAGAATATATTCATAAGCCACATATGGAAGAAGGATTAGTCTCTTCAGAGGATGATTGATGTTAAGTGAAAAAGTCAACCCCAAGCATTCCAAATTTATAACACTTTTGAAATAACAAAATTATACAGAGAAGAAATTGATGGGTGCCAAGGTACAGGAGGGAGTGGTGGCAAGAAAGAAGTGGATATGACTATATAAAGACAAAATGAGGGATTCTTGTAGAAATGTATGTTCTATGTCTTGACTATCAATGTCAAGATCCTGGCTGCCCTATTGTATTGCAAGATGTAATCATAGGGGAAAACTGAGTAATTGCTGAAGGATTTAAAAAGAAAAAAAAAAGGTAAATAAGCTTGGCCTGTGTCTTTCCATATTTGATGAATAAAATTTGCCTATGGGGCCTGGAAATTTAGCTCAGTGGTTCTGGCTCCTGCCTAGCAAGTGCAAGGTCCCTGGTTCGATCCCCAGTAACCACATATAACAATGCTGGGCGTGGTGACTCATGCCCACCTGCAATCAGTGCCACATACCACAGTGTTGGGCATGGTGGCTCAGCATTCGGGAGGCAGAGGAGGAGGACTGCTGAATTTGAGGTTTGCTGAGCTACATAGTGAGCTTGGGGCTAGCCTAAACTACAAAGCGAGAACCTGTCTCAAAAAAAAGAAAAAAAGACCGTGGGCTGCCTCTGTTGTAGGAAACTGCAGCCCAACTTAATATATAAACAAAAGCAAACTAATTTTAAGAGCATTTTCTTGTGACAGCTGAGTCTCAGCCATCACAGCAAGAGGAGTTTCTTCTATCAGTCACAGGTTGCCAACTGATCAGATCATCTCTACAAAAGGCAAATGCCTCATATCCCAGGCCTATACAAATCAACTGCTGATTGCCACAGATCACTTCCTTCCTGAGCATCACTTCCGGTTCTCAATCTATAAATCCAACTGGTACGCGTGGTGGTGTGGAGCATTCCGAACCCATTCCAGCCCAGCATGCTGTTCATTTTAGAACATTTTTCTTAATTTAATAAATTTTGTTAAATTTAATCCATCTCAGAATTTTCCTTAGCAAAAGTTTAAAATATTAATAAACAAGGGTCTTGAGCTCTTCACTGGTATAATTACACACTGCCTTAATTTTTTATTCCTACCTTCTTCTTTTGCCAACTCTTGCTTCTTTTGTGTCAGGTACTGACTTTTACCAAGCTAATAAAAACAATTTGTGTATCACGACTTTGCCTTTCAGGCAACAGTTCACCAGGATTGGAGTATGACTTTAATCTAGAAGTTTAACATTATTTTGCAGAGAGCCATTCCTGAATATCCAAACCTTAACACTGAAATACAAATTTAACAAGAAAAGCCAAAGACATATGTGGAATTCTGGGTTCCAGCATAGGTCCCTCAGTCATCCACCAGCAAATATAGACAGACACCTCCCATAGTATTTCCTTTGAGACCATTCACCCAAGCCTCGTAACATCCCATGGTCATCTGCATCCACACTGTGGGGGAGGGGGGAGTAGGATGTAGTTCCTGTCTGGCATCCCTGGTCATCACTACCCATAGGAGGTATGTTCTGTGACCCCAGGGATACTTGACATTGCATGTAGTCCTAAACTTAATACATACTGCTTTCTTCCTATATATCCATGGCTATGATCAAGTTTAATTCATAAATTAGGTGAGGGAAAGTAACAAAAACTGTAACAAAATAAAACAATTATAACAATATGCTATTACAAAAATTATGTAAAACATGAATTGTTTATTTCTGGAAGTTTCTATTTGATATTTTCAGAAGTTGACTGTGGATACCTAAAATTGGCATGTGAAACCATTGCAGAGTAGAATGTATACTGTAGTTATAGAACCACATACAAGACCCTTTTAGTAGCGCTGAGCCTTAGCATGGACTCTGCTTGCCCACTCTCCACACAGAAACAGCTGCTGCTGTCAGATCTGCCCCTCAGGTTCTGAAACGAGGGTCAGCGTCTTCCTTCATCTCTTGGAGAAACAGCTACACTGAATCCATGATGCAGCCAATGAGCAATTCTTCCCAAACATGCTCTTACTTATGGATAACAAAGAATAATCTCCTTGGGGGGGTGTCTAAGGCCGCCCAGATATGACTAGCAGTTACAAATATCTTCCGAGTTTGGGGTGGAGGTGCACACCTGAAATTCCAGTACTAGGGAAGCTGAGGCAGGAAGAGCACCATGAGTTCCAGGCCAGTCTGGAGTACACAGTGAGTCCAAAGTCAGCATGGACTACAAAGTGAGACTCTGTATTAAAAATAAATAAATAAATAAATAAAAAGTGACCTTTGAACCTCTCTTGAGGCAAAAGTTGCAGCATCTATCCAATGGGAAAGTATGTTTCCACATAAAATTCTATAAGAAATGTAACCACACTAAACTATTCTGAACCCAACATTGATGAGTTTCTATAAGGAAGAGAATAAGCATCTATGTGTAACACTGGACACTGGACAACCTAGTTGTCTTTAAAGTAATCATGTCATTGCAGTTATGGGTCTAGCTCAGTGGTAAAGCACTTGCCTGGCATATATGAGGACCTGGGTTCCATCCCAGTATCAAAAATAAATAAATAAACTACATGAAATGATGCTCTTCTATTCAGAGAGAGCAGTAGTAACATTTATTTTAAAAGGTTGCTTTTGTTTACTTTAACCCTCTCTCAGTTATGACAAAAGTGCAACCCAGAACTTTCGTGTTGACCTGGAAGTAAACCCAGAGAGGATGGCTGTCCTAGCTCAGGGTGACAAGGGCCCGAGAACTGTTGCGCTGAACCAGTCTCCATTCACAATATACTTTTGGCCCATATTGATGTGCATTGATATCTTTTATCTTTAACTCAGAAGAAAAGTGTTCCCATTGACACAAAGTGCTCTTCAAAAGCCCCAACCTGAGGACAATGGAGATACACCGTGAGGGGGGAAAATGTTACAAAGAAGACTTTCCAGGAAAGCCTAGAAAACCGAAGTGTTCTAGTTAAGACAGGCAGCTTCTGTCCCTGAGGGATTCTTCATCTCAGAATGGAAGAAAAGCTAAAAGAGACTAGTAGTGTTTACCCACAAAAATTTTCAGAGGATATTAAACTCTTACAGTAGGACATCAACAAAAATGTAATCATCTACTTGTACAATTCAAATCAGTGGTCTACAATGCATATAAATTTAATAGGCTGCTGTGCTGCAGAATGTGTTGCATGGGGCTTGATTTAATTAATCTCAGCAGGCTTAAAAAGAGCCCTAGGAAGCCAGTGTGATAAACTTCCTTCAGATGTTCTAGTATGGAAATGTAAGAACACTGCTACCAAATCAGACACATGTAGGCAGTGACTTTAGTACTCTAAAAGGTACTGTGGAAGCGTCACCCCAGGTCCATGTGGTAATGGCATGGTCACCAGCCTGCAGTGCTACTGGGAGGTGGTGGAACTTTTAGGACATGGGCCTAGCAAAAAGCAGGCCACAGGAGATGTGCCGTAGCAGGAGATACTGGGAACCTGGTGTCTCCTTTCTTTCAGTTTGCTCCACTACCATGTACTGCCTACCACAAACCCCAACACAACAAAGCCAGCCAACAAAGAACCCTGGACTCAAAAATAAAACTTTCTTCCTTTAAAGTTGTTAATCTCAGGTATTTTGTTACAGTAATGAAGTACTGACTAACACACAAAGTTTGACCTATCCACCTGTGTGCATTTGAAGCCTACAGTGTGGTACACTTGAAGATATGACCTGTAATGTTAAACCATTCTTGCTTCTGCATACTGCCTGAAAGTTTCTGTGTCAGAACTCATTAAGGGTGAGCACTTTGAAGAGGTCAGATTACAAATCAGGATTAAAAAGAATTCTTGCTTCCTTCTGTAAGATTAAGTGTGTATCAGAAGGAAGTACCCACCATACTGTGACTCCTGAGTGTTTTCCCTAATTCCAGTGGAATGAGGCAGAGCAGCTGGATGGGAAGGGTGAGCAAGAATTGCTTGAATTTGTTCTCTCTCACTTCTGAGCCCACTTCCATGGAATCATAAGATTCCAGTCTCTAACAGAGTTTTTCTTCCTCACCCTCCTCTCATTCAGTAGAGATTCAAAGACAAGGCAAGCAAGGTAGGGATACAGAGCTGACACTGCCTGAGTTACTGCAGAGACTGGGCCTTGGGAGTATGAGATTGATGCCAGCACTCTCCTGACCAGCACTCCTGCATCATATTCCAGCAGCCAAGGGAATGCGGGAGGCGGCCTTTCAAAAGCTGAGGCTGGAGGTGTCAGTCTTCAGGGTGCTTCGCATGAGCAGAGCTGAGGTTGACAAGGACAGCCCTGGAAAATGAAGCCATGTGCCCTAAATGACAGGGATACATATGTCAATAGATGGTTCTGTCATGGAGGGAACAGAGTATAGTCACATGGACCCAAGTGGTACAGCCACTGAGCACCTAAGCCAATGTTGGCAAACTTTCTAGGTCTTTCTGTGATACACACAGCCAGATGTAGCACATGTACAATAAGCTCACCACTACTGACCTAGGTTGTATGGTATATACTGCATGTATAGTGCAATCTATTGTTCTGGGCCCATGATAAATAAAACACAAGATTGAAACCAGGACAAAAAAATTGGTATAACAAAAAGACTCCATAAACACTAGACATGAGGCCACTGTTGGTGCACTGTGTGCCACATGACAACATTTCACTCAACAACTGCAAATATGATGGTGGCCCATAATATTTTATCACTTAATGACATCACAGACACCTAGGTTTGTGTTGGTACATGCCATGATATTTCCCCAGTAAGCTGTCATCTAACAATGAAGTTCTTAGCATCCTCATCATAAAGTAATACGTGACTATATAAATAGAAGCCAGACAACAGTCATTTCCACCCGCTCGGTTGGCTTATATCTCACCGTAGTTTGTTGTGAAAGAATAAATGCTTCAAAGAAATGTCTGCTATTCTCATTCAGAATTCCACTGTTCAGTTCACACAGGAGAGCCAGTAACTCAGACCCCCAGGGAGCTGGAGTGGCCGGCAACCTTGTTCCACTTACTGAGGTGAAGCAAAGCACATGGTTCTGGCTCAATTACACACCAACACATCCTCAACAGTCCTGGCCACAAACACGGACCGGGGGTGTCCTGGGTGGGAGAGACTTGTCCTTTTCTAGGAGGCATCCTAACTCACGGTTCTGGCAGAAAGGCCCAGGGACACTCCGCCAGGGATAAACTCAACCTGGTAAAACAAGAAGCCTCCTCAGTAAGATGATCCCAGCAGCCCACTCTGGGGATTTCACATTTGTTTAAGAAAAGTCAAAGGTAGAGAAAGCATAGAAAGCAGGCCTGGCAGATCTTACAGCACATCATTTCAAAGACTGTTATGTTTCCTGCCATATTTTGAATTACTCATTAACCTCCGGTCTTTAAAATTAAAATTAAACTTTTCTCCCTGAAATACATACTGCTTTTGACTCTAACTAAACCTGTAGATATTAATATATCTTTTCTCTCTTTTGTTTCAAATGCAGGTTGGAGGGATGTTATTTCAGAAGTATCCATGGAACATTTAAGCAAGGTCCATTCCTTTGAAGGCCTGTGTTTCTAAACCCTATTCAGTCCTGGGTAAGGCGAGTGACAATGACTAAGACCACACAATGGAAGCCAGTCTTTACCATAATACTGAGCAGCCTGTGTGCTGGTGACACAAAAGTTTCCCCAGTGGTGGATTCTTGCTCTGAAATTGGGCAGCAGAACAAATAAAGTGAATCAATTCTTTCCATTTGCAATACACATGTAAATGTACTAGGGCAGTCTAACAGTAAACATCCGTTACTCACACAATAAAATAAAACAATCTGAACCAAACCAAATCAAACCCAAATCAGAAACATAGTCTAACTGTTCCGCAGAAAAAAAATGAATCATAAACTCTGTATGAATTCACACATTTCTCACTTACATCATTAATTTGACCATGCTACCAGGACTGATTCTGCACTGAACAAATTAGAAACCGTAGAACTTAATGTGTATCACAGGTTTCCTCCTTAGAGCACTATGCTGAGAGTCACTTATTCAACTCTTATAATAGTCTTGGGTAAACTTGGTTTTAATAACTTGTCAGGATGTTTTAGGATAATTGTTGCATGGGGCTTGATTTAATTAATCTCAGCAGGGTTCAAAGAAGCCTACATGAAAAATGTCCTTCAGATGTTCTATTATTAAAAGTTGGATAATTATATTACCATAAAGGACAGGTATTAAAAAAAGCTACTGGTATAAATAAAAAACAAAACAAAAAAAGGATTGGGAATGCTGTTGGGTGGCAGTGTGCCTAGGTGTATGGGTTCCACACCCAGCACTGCAATTGGAGAAAAAAAAAAAAAGAACAGAGGTACTCTATCCCTTTTGGTAGAGAAAAAGATGTTGTCTTAGCCACCAAAAGGAATAAAATTGCTAACTTACTGTCTGGTTCAAAACAGGTGCTCATCAACACTTGCTATATAAAACAGAAGGTGGAATGAATATGTACCACAGGCTAAAATATGCCAAAAATTATAGATTTTTTTCAAGTAATGTTTAGAAATACATAATTTATAACACAATGACATTTAAATCCTGGAAGGCAGATCAGTTGCCAAAGCAGCTAAGGCTAGAAATGGCATTTAATGTTTGGAAATGGCATTTAGTTACGAATAACCGACTGGGGAAGGTGCAGCGTCTCTGGGCACCACTGCACATAAGCATCCTCGTCCACACTGCAAAGCATGATGCCGTTTGTGCCCTTGTCCTCTATCTGCAGTGTCACCTTCTGAATCCTGGCCCACAGCGACACTCAGAGAACTAAATGCGGAGATCTACAGCTCCGCAGCTATTTTATTTCCCAGTTCTAAGAACACAGTGGAAGGCCACCAGGAGATCGGCAAATCATGCTACATGGAACAAATATTCATCTCACAACCACACTGGCACCACTGCTGTGATAGCCTCCTATCACAAAACCTTCCCAGCCTCCAGCCAAGACCCGGCTTCAGCACTGCCTATGCGTCAGGCACACTCCAAGCACTTTTCCAGATCAACCCATTTAACCCTCACCACAGCCTGTGACAATGGCTCCCAAACTTAACTGTACATGGGATGCTCTCAAGCACCCCATACTTCAACTATGCCCCAAACTGGTCACAATTTTAGGTGGAGGAGAACAGATACTCTTTTTTTTTTAGACATCTCCACCCTCAGCAATTCCAACATGCATCAAAGTTTTTGAACCTTTTAGCAGAGTACTTAGATGGGTCCTCCAGCCACCTGCCACCTGCCATCTGCCACCTGTGGGTTCCTTTGCCTGATTCAGACAGAAATCATGGATTGACAAAATGTGATTGCTAGTGTCCTTCATACCACCGGTCAAAACCAATGAACATGGGATGGCATCGCTGGACATTGCTGGTGGCTAGTCTTGGCTGCAGCTGGCTGCCTTCAGTCAGCAGCAGCTTGTCCCAGTGTTGTTAGCTGCTGGTCTCTGTCTCTGATCTTCACCAGCTGCTGGTCTCTGAGAGCTCTTCAGGGCTGACAGTCCCTAATGTTTACAAACTATTTCTTTTAAAGCGACCACTGTGTCCTTACTGAAGTAGATTTGCAGGAACTTCTGAGTCCACACCAAGGAATAGATCACAAGCAGATTTATACAACCCCTGGAGTGAGGCTTCATCCAGACAGAACCTGTGCTGCAGCTCAGGAGGGTCTGTACCCAGGGCAGTGCTCCTCCACCAGCCTCAGGCATGGCAGAGGAATGCTGCGCAGGCAGACTCGCAGGGCCACAAGGGTCCTTATTAGAAAGCGCTGATTGGTCCCAACTGCTTTAACTCCTGCTTTCAGATCCGAACCTACCTACTGTTGCCAACTGAATTCTATGGCTTAAATTCAAGCCTGCTGCAGTCTGGGCAGGCACCTCCCAGAGTGGATGCCGGGTATCCAGGAGGCTGGTAGCTCAGTGGAAAGCTGTGCCACTGCTGTCTGACTGAGTGCTCACGTTTCCGTGAGAAATGGCAGGGAAATCTTCCGAAGAGCTAGGTGTTAATCACAGTATAGTGGAGCATGGTGCTCTGGGGATGTTAATAATGGCCCCAGTTCCCTCCCTGACTTGTCACATTTACAGGTGATTTTCTCTAGTGCTTCTTCAAAGAGACACAGTGTCTAGAAGAGGCAGAAGAGGGGAGAGGTGCCATGGCTGACAGCCACACTGGGCTTCCAGTTGGAGCAGTACAGAGTGGCTGCAAAGTAGCCTGTAAGGACACTGAGGCAAGTCGTCCCCTTCCATCGTGGGTGGGGGTCTGAGGCAGAGCAAAGAGAAGCAACAGGGTGTGGGGGGCAGCAGGGCAGCTGTCAGCAAAACCCACACCACCCCTCGGGCTGGCACTGGATAAAGGGGACAGGAAGGTGCTTCTCATCTGCCTCACTGCTACAGTTCGAACGTACATAACGCTTCAAAATTCTACACTGGAACATAAACTCCAAGTGATGGCAATGAGGCCTTTAGGAAAGTAATACTTCATGAGGCCTCTACTTCGGAGAATGGAATTCAGGCCCTTCTACCTCGCCTCAGAGAGCCCCTGATCCTCCCATCTCCTCTGCCATGGGAGGACACAGCAAGAAGGCCCTCACCAGCCATCCAGTATCTGGGCCTTGATCTCAGCCCTCCCAGCCTTTATAAATCACCCAGCCTGTGACATTCTGTTACAGAAACAGGAACAAACTACGACAGAAACTATCTACATTTCTCAGATCCAGTAAACAGCAGAGACAACCCTGGCTAGCAGATGACTGCTGAACACTAAGAAATTGTAGCAGCAGGAGGTGGTACAGAAATAAGGGGGAGCTTCAGTATGCAGTGACATGACCCAGGGTGCGCAAAAGACTGTGCGCATGGACCGTGGAGACACAGACACGAGATGAGTGGCTGTCGACTTGAGGGAAACCACGCCCAACACAAACAGGTTGTGGTTCTCGACACAGCTGTTCCCGTGGCAAGAAGAGCTATTCAGGAGCTGGGGTGTGGCTTCGTGGTACAACACTTGCCTGGAACGTGTGAAGTCCCAGGACCACAACACTTTCTTCAAACAAAAAAAATGAAGACCTCTTAGACCAGGCGCTCTAGACCCATGGCTCTCAGGGATCCCTGTTCATGAAGATCACCCCGGAGGCCTGTCAAAGCACAGGCGCACCCTCAGCATATCCAACACGGTGTGTCTGGGGTGGGGGAAGGAGCCTCAGGGCCTGCTCCTCTAACGACTTCCTAGGTGCTGATCTAGAATCATGCCCTCGGTACCCAGACTCCGTCACAGTGACAGCTGGGAGGTGCAGCCCTGGGAACTGTTGGGGTCCTGGCATCGCCAAGCAGAAGTCTGACTCCCATGTCTATGGATGAGGTCTCCAGAGGCTGGAGTACCTCCCTGGCCAGCTCCTGACCTGCCTGGTCTCTTTCCTCCTCCAGGAAGCTTTCTTGGGTCTTACAACTCACATGTACTCTGTTGATACCCCTAGGAGAGGCTGACCACAGCACTGACCACACTTCTCACCACTCAGCTTTCCATACATCCATGTCTCCCACTAAACCAGAAGATGTGGGCTCTTCGGGAAAACAGGGAGTGTTTCTGATTCCTTTCCCATCTAGCCTGGTGCATAAAAGATATCCAGTAAATATTGTGTATGCATCAGCATAAAAGGCATGACCACTGACACCTGTGACAGCAATCTCTACATATTCACAGCATGCCACAAGTGGGAAGGTCATGAGGTAGAAAGAAGCCTAGGGACTGCAGGAGGACACCCCATTTTCCAACGTAGAAACTGGGCCTATTTCTGAAAGCAGTGGCTGTTTTTCTTTCTCCCGCAGAGACAATCTCAGTACAGGCACAATGTGTTTAAAAGGACACGACTAAGCTGTTTACAACTCAAGGTCCACTTATCTACCTCCATCTATACCATACTTGGTGGCTAAATACCAAGGACTTGACCTTAGAAACTTGTTTAATGAAGCAATTATAATTTTAACAATCAAAATGGAACAGACTGCACACCGTTCCTATCACATACAACAGAAAGACAATGATCGAGAGTCTGGTCTGCAGTGCAGGAACATGTTTCACTGTAGGCCTCCAGCCTGGCTGCTATCAGTAAAAGCCTGGACTCACTCTCCCCCCACCCGACACCTGCTCCAGATGTGAGCAGATCCTGGTAGGCTGCTGTCTGCAATAGGCATGCTGGGAAGGAGGGTGTCAGTAGGAGGGGCCAATGAAAGGGCAGAGGGCAGGACAGTTTAGAGGCCTGAGACAGAGAGACCCTTTGGGACTAGAGACCCACTGAAACACTCCAGTGTGGCCACGGCAGGCCTGTGTTCTGGTGTTCCCTAGGGACAGCATGCTAGTCTTGGGAAACACTGTCTCAACTGGAGTTGAAGGGACAGGCTAGCTTTCCTGGTCCCAGAATCATCTTTGATTCTCCAGTCCTGTGGCTGAATCCAGAAGATGAGGTGCAAGTGAGTGGGAGGCATTTTGAGACAGATACATGGTCCCTGAAATTATCATGTGTCAGCTATACATGTCCCCAGAGACACTGAGGGCCTCTGGTCCAGGGAAAGGGGAGAAGTGTTTCCTGATCATGAAATTGAGTCCTTGAAGGTCCTGGTTAGGTGGGAAGATGTCCTAATGGCAAGACCACTGGATAAGTTATTACTCCTACCCACTGATGTGGCCATCCCAGTCACAACAAATTCCCAGGACCGAGTGGAAAGGCCTTACACCTTTCTCTGTATTCTGCAGCTTGCCACAGCTCCCCAGGGTTCATTTGGCACAAAGGGCAACATCCACATCCGGGAGAGGGCAAGGATAGGACCTGCAGCTCTTTGGGGCCCTCAGGCCCTCAGGCATCCTGCTCTTTCCTCACGGGCTCTTTCTTTAGCTCAGCAACCGAGACTCATCTCGGTAATGGTTCACAGGTTACAGAGACCAACATACAGAAGGATGCACAGGGATATCCTAACCAGGCAGCCCTGAGGACAAGATGTTGGCATGTGCGTCTCGCTGGACCTTTACACCACTCAGGAGCAGCGAGACCCAATCTGCAGCTCAGTCACAATGACCCTCATCTGGACCATAGAGGCCATGACTACATTCAAGAAGCCTAAGAGAACTGTGACACCATCACGACAGAATTTAATTCTGTCCAGAAAGGCTCATCAGGAAGGAGCTGGGTATTATGAGTAAGCCATACCCATGAGGCTTCCCGACAGCACTGGGAATCAGTGTGGAGGGTCCAGGTAGGAATTCAGAGAAGCCCACAGCCAAGCAGAGGCCAATAGAAGCAACAGTCCTCTGCCTTCTTAGATTAGCTCTCCTCCCACTGGAGTTGATCTTTAACGGAGAAGAATCATGTACCCACTCTGTACTGATGTATTTTCCCCTGAGGAGGGAAAGGACGAGTAAACATTCCAGTCACTGATTTTCAAATTCCCATATACTGTATGGTTTGCCTCCAGACAACCATGTACCTTTAGTGTTCATTTTTCGTATTTCAGAAACAACAATTCTACCCAAAACATATAAATATATAAGTCTATGATTTTATGATCCCAGTTATGGCATTACCTGTCTCAAAAGAAAACATTTTTTTAAATGTTAAGCTTCTAGGCCAAAAAAAAAAAAAAGGGGGAAAGAAAACCACTGATGATTTCTTTTTTGAGTAAATCATTCTGATGCTGCTTTGCTCAGGAAAATAAAAGCAAAGACAGTTCATGTTGTTTTCAATAGCAGGCAGACCAGTCAACCCAGCAAGCCAGGCATCAAGCCCTGGACATAGTCCGAAGCCCAGGGTCCCGAGACTGCGGGATCTACTGTCCTGCTTCATCCCTTTAGATATGTCCTTTCCTTTCTATAGGCCACTGTTGCCTTGGCCATGGAGTGGAAGGTCCCCTTCAAATAACTAAATGTGTAACTTCACCAGCACTCTTCTGAAGTATCTATAAGAGTAGAAGTACTTGCCTCCAACTGTTAGGGAAGTAAAGACTAACAAGGAAAAGTTGGATCAAGGGCTCAAGATTACACAAAGAAACAGAAATAAACAAGATTTGTAAAATCGCAGCTCTCAGGGACCCCAAGGTCCATCCAGCTAAAGTGAAACCAAACTCTCAAAGCCCAGGAATTGGCTGGAATGGTCATTTATGGACACTTTCTTCCTGGCTTCCCATGGTAGACAGGGAAGCAGGCTGGGGAGCCCAGCACCATCCCCAGGCTTTCTCATTTTCTCCAAAACTGTTCCATGAGCACAGAATTTGTGCCTCCAACTGGTGTACATGGCAGACTAAATACAACATGTCCAGTGTTTTCACAGCAGGACTCCAGACAGATCTGAGTTCAGGAGGGTCCATGGCATGGAAGATGTGTGCCTGGTGAGGAGGGGGCTTCTACTGCTACACAGCCGCAAGAAAAGCTGGAGAAACTCAGCTTATTGCTTACTTTTTCTGAGTCCCTCCTCACACATCTGTAAAATGGGGCAATACTAAATCCTACATTATGAGGATTTGAAATGAATGATACCACACACAAGGCCTTAGAGCAGCGCTAGTGTTTGATAAACACTTCTAAATAGTCACATCAGCTAATATCAATATAAACCAAAACGGTGGCAGATGTGGGGTCCTGAGACCCAGGCTGGGAAAGGCAGCTGCTCCCAGCTTTCCAGCTTCCTCCACACATTCTGCAGTACATTTGTTGGCCAGGCAATGCAGGCTGAGTGGAAAGTAATGCTGAGGGACTGTAAAAAGTCACAAGGGCACTGAGGCCAGGTGTGCTGAGGGAGGCAGCAGGCTGCTGCTGGGAAAGCGCGTCAGGGAGAAACAGGTGAAAAGGAAGAAAGCACTTGTGGACAGAGGAGCAGGGAGAGGAGGAAGAAACCCACACAAGCACGGGAGCACAAGCCAGGGAGGAGGGCGGAGGGGGCAGATCTGGGAGCCGTACAGGAGGAGGGTGAAAATGAAAATACTGGGTAAGCGAGGGCGGCCTAAAGCTCCAGGCTCTAGAGGATGGGGGAGGGGCGGAGAACAAGGTTCAGCGGCGCATGGAGGGGCACATAATTAACATGCACCCGGAGAACAATGCAGCAAGGAAGTTTGAAAGAGAGGAGAGGAAGGTAGAAAGAGAAAGGGGACATTTGCTAGGAATGGTGAAAAAATAATGCAGTGAGAAAAATACGGGTGAAATTTCTGTACCTATAAGCAACTAGAATAAAGGAGGGCAAATAACTGGGAGATCTGTAGGGATTAAGAGGGAAGAAAACACTAGGCAAAAAGGGGGGGGGGAATGAGGCGAGGTGCAGGGAAAACTGTGGGAGGTCGGTAAGGCTTTAGGAAGCCATGGTAACAAGTGCCGAATAAATTCAAACTATTGCTACTCAGTTTCTCAGCATCATTATCCGTGGCTGGAAGCAACCAACCCGGAGTTTCGCGGGCTGCTTCCCCGGTTTGGGCTGTTTTAGCGCACTTGGAGGAGGGGAGTTTGCTCGGGCTCTGTGACTGCAGGGAGACGGGGCCCCGACCCACGATCCTCCGAGTGCTCCGGAGCCAAGAGCAGAGCTGGCTCCACCTTCCTGGAATTCGGACACCCATTCCCCAAGTCGGCTCCCGAGCAAGAGTCAGACCAACTCTGCCAGCTCACTCTGTCCCGTCAACAGACAACGGGCACTGGGTCCCGAAGTCCTTCTCCTGTGAGTCCCACAAGAACAAGGGAAAACTTGCTTTCTAAGCCAAATCCTCAGGCCGCGTGCCCCTCTCTCCCGGGCAGCACCGGCTGCTCCGCTGGATGGCGCCGCGCGTGAGGGGGCCCCGCGTCTCGCGCACGCGGCTGGTCTGGGGAATCCCTGTCCCGAGGCAAGGGCACCGCTGGGCTCACGGGGCCAGTATGTGAGCGGCCCAGGGTCTCCGACGATCGGTGGCCGGACGCTCCAGTGACTGAGGAGATCGCCGGGCTCGATCCCGATCCCCACCCGCTGCTACCTAACAGTTCGCATCCCGCGGACTAACAGGGCCACCACCGGCGCAGCCTCACCTCCCGCGTCCTTGTTCCTCTGAGTCCCCAAAGATCCGACGTCTCCAAGCCCCGGGCGGCTCCCACCTCGGGAGAACGGAGCTCCCGCGTGTCTCCACAGCGTGGCCCCGGGCCTGGGGGCGGGCTGGGCGGCTAAGGGAGAAAGCGCCGCGAACACTCCCTGCCCGCGCGCAGCCTCCAGCTCCCCGGCCACGCCCCCGATTGGAGACCACGCCGCCGGCCCCGCCCCTTCAATCCAGGCCACGCCCAGGTCCAGGTCGCCCCCGGTCCCTGGCTTGCCAAATCACACCCTTAGCCTAGGGCACACCCTCACCTCCTCGGTCTCAGGCCACGCCCCGGCCCGACTCACACACCTCACTCTGGCCTTGCCTCTTGCTCGCAGGCCACGCCCCCGACGGCTTCTGGCGCCTCAGGACACGCCCTCCGCACAACTTGTTTGCTCCCCTGCAGCTCAGCTCCGCCACTGCCCTCTCAAAGCCACAGCCCACGCTCACACCTCCACAGGCTCGCCCCTGTTGTCTCGGATCTCCCAGCCACAAGCTACCACCACCCCACCCTCTCTCCAGTACCTGCGCTGAAACTGGCCTCCAGCTGGGGCCTCCTCTGGAGTTCACTTCAGGCGAGGGTGCCCACTGCTTCTGTGATTATTTCCCATTATCCCACTTATGAAGTTCATAAAGTAAGTGTGTTCTTTTAAAAAGCGTACTCTTTTACGTAATGCTTTTGAGTGGTTATAATGTACTAGCATGATTTTTATAAATGTATATTAATTTTATACTCAAAAAACACAACTTTTAGACGAAAAAAACGTGTAAAATTGTATTATCCAGTAAAAAGTCAAAATGAATTTGATACATGCTTTTCAACCCTTGAAAATATACTCTGCGTGGTACTGTAATGATGACTGTATGTCATGTATGTGCAGGAGTCTCCACACTGGACTTTAGCTCACAGTGAAATATCAATGTTGCCCATCAGTGTTTCCGTTTTTGGGTTGTTTTTTCTTTTTTTTTTTGAGACAAGGTCTCGCTCTGTAGTTCAGGCTGGCCCTGAGCTCACTATGTAGCCCAGGCAAGCCTCGAACTCAGCAATCCTCCTGCCTCTGCCTCCCGAGTGCCGGGATTACAGGCGTGAGCCATCACGCCCGGCACTGTGGTATGTGGTATTGATTGCTGATGGGCGTGAGTCACCATGCCCAGCATTGGATGTGGTTACTAGGGATCAAACTCAGGACCTTGTGCTTGCAAGGCAGGCGCCTGAACCACTGAGCTAAATCTCTGGCCCCCTGTTGTTTTTTTGTAGAACTAAGGGTTGAACTCAGGACCTTGCACTTGCCAGGCAGGTGGCAGCACCACTGAGCTACCTCCTCAGCCTTCTCCGTGGTTAACAAATGTACCACTCACACACATGAAGTACCACACTAATACGCTGGTGTGGGGAGGGGTCAGAGAAGAAGACTGTGAGAACACTAATTTCTACTCCATTTCCTATAAACCTAAAAGTGCTCTTAAGTACAATAGTCTGTTAATTCTAACACACCCAAATCATTAAAGGTAGTATCACTGGACAATGGAAAATTGAGTAGACTTAACTATTTTGAATTTTATGGATATTCTCTATATTTCTGACAATGAGCAAGTATGTTTAAAATCAAATATTATAAGTATAAACAATGGAAGATGGGTCAGGGATGTAGTTTAGTGGTACAATGCCTGCCTGGCAAACACAAGACCTGAGTTTGATGCCCGGTACGGAAAAAAAAAAAACAAAAACACAACCCTCTGGAAGATTTTAGAAAGGCTAATATCAATGAAGGTTTCATTTTATTTCTACTTTATATAACTAATGAAATCTTCATGAAGCACTTACAGATAAATTCTATTTTAGTACTGTTAAAAAAGACAAAGGCTGCTGGGCATGGTGGCTCACGCCTGTAATCCCAGCACTCAGGAGGCAGAGGCAGAAGGATTGCTGAGTTCAAGGCTTGCCTGGGCTATATAGTGAGCTCAGGGCCAGCCTGAACTACAAAGCAAGACCCTGTCTAAAAAAAAAAAAAAAAAAAAGCTAAATGGAGGAAGTTATTATCTCTTTAGAGTTAGCATAAATCTGAAGAGATTTTTATTTTCTTAAAAAAGCACCTGTTTCAAAAGAGTGCTTTTTTGTCTTTTCTTCTTCTTTTTTTTTTTTTTAGTGGAAAAACACTGGAAACTGAGTCCTCAGGAAAAAAAGTTTCCCTTCAGATAAGCAGAATTGTGTGAAGTCCTATAAACTTGACCCAAAGGCCTTCCTCCTGCCTAATAGGTGCCCACTGCAACTAGGCCTGGCTAAATTTCACCCTTTCCTCAGTCAAGGGACAGACAGTGGTACCTCCCTTTTGAAACTAGATAGAAAACTTTAGCCCATATAAGACTCTTGGTATCATCTTAGCACATACAGGTACTTGATAATTGTTAGTTCCTGGAGAAAAACCAAACATTTCCTTAGAAGTTCATGGGATAAAAAAATAGTTCTGAGTTCAAATTTTAATCTTATTATAAGGAGGGAAGGTGGTTCAGGAGACAAATGATTGATTTCCTATGGAGAGGGGCTGGCTCTAACCTCAGCTTATCGCTAATGATGTGTACCTGCCGGGTTCATCACCACACAACTTTAGTTCTCACTCTTCTGATCTGTTAAATGAGAGATTAGAACTAGAAATCTCTAAATTTCCTCTCATTTGCTTCATTCCACAGAGAATCACAATGCATCTAAAATCAAAACAAAATAAAACTAAGTGTTCTATAGAGACCACTCTCTCTGCTCACATGACTAGCCATTTCTTGGCCTTACAAACAAAGCTGACATCTGCATTCTGTTCTTCCCCACAAGTGGCAACTTCCTAGGGTCTCTTTGACCTCTTTTCCTCTGCTGATCTGCTGATACCCAACTCTGCCCAGCAGCTGAAACTCTTAACAGTAGCCGATTCAAATATCCACCCCAGATTGATCCTCACAACACTGATGCTTCTGTAGGAGAGTGTTCAGGGCTAGAAACTTCCAGCCTGCACCAAGTCAAAAATCATCACCCCATGCACACCTAATAGCATCTTGGGAATATGAGTGCTTAATATGCAATGCGCTTACATTATTACCCCCTTAAAGCCTGGGAATAACTCTGGAGGCTGTTCTCATTCTTATGCTGTACTGGGTAAAATGGGGTCCAGAGAGTTAAATGAGTTACTCAAGGTGCACAGCCAGTCAGCTCAGAGCCACGATTTGACCTTTTGCTTTCACTTTAAAGTTCTGATGAAAGCAGTGCTGTGGGTCCCCCAAGGTTCAGGAGAAGCCTGGCAGTGGTCAGTCTGCTCAGAGTTATTTTTCTTTGAATATCTTTTACACAAAAACAAATCCAGTCTCTGCCCCACTCTCTACTAAGTGGCAGGAGAAGTCCACTGGTGCATGTACAATAACCAACTTAGCTTACTAACTGCACGGAAGGTTCATGCTCTTTCCACCCAGGCTCAGCAGAGAGCTGCCTGGAGTCAACTCTGATGCCGCAGACCAATCTTTCACTTGGAGGCAATATTTTGTTATCGGGACCTGTCAGAGGGGAAGGAGAAACTCAGAGATTATGAGCAAGAATTGTGCTCACACCTTCCAGTTGGCTTTATCAGTAGTATTGGTGCCATTTTATCAGTCTTCATTCATCAGTCTCCATTTTATCAGTCTTCATTCATCAGTGTTCAGTGTGGCGTTTGGTTGTGAAGGTGGGAGGGAAAGAAAGGAGATTGCCTGACCCACAACTGTCTCTGCATCAGAAGACCCAAGATCATGATCCTGTCCCTCTCATTAGAAAGCATTCCTTGTGTGGTGTCACTAGCATTTCTTAGCCTCGCTGTGACCATTCCTCACCTGTGATGTGCTGTGGGAAAGATGAGGTATGACAATCGATGTAAAATCCTGTCTCGGTGCCTAACCCATGGTCACATACTCAGTGAATGATGGCTATCATTAATGGTGGGAATGGAGAAGATGAGTTGGCCATCTTTATTCCATAGTTTCTTAGAGCAGACACCCCTTAACTGGAAGCTTCCTAGAATGACAGAACAATGTTTGGCATTTATCAGATTATCCTACTACAGAAGAGTCTATTTGAGGGAGAGTAAAAAAGGGAGCATATGATTTGGGCAGGGAAAGGAAAGCACTGTCCTTTCCCTTTGTCCAGAAAGGACATCAAGACCGCTGGGTCTAGAAAGCACAGAAGGACCTTGCCGGAGTTGGGCACCATGGTGCATACCTGTGAGTCCTGCACCATGGAAGATTGGGAGGTTACACATTCCAGTTCCACTTAGGCAACTAAGTGAGGCCCTGTCTCCAAACTTGAAAAATAAATTTAGAAATGAACTACATCCCCAGTGCCTTTTCTAAATTTATTTTTCACACTTGTAATCCCAGCACTTGGGAGGCAGAGGCAGGAGGATTGTGGAATTAAAGGTTTGCCTGGGCTACATAGTGAGCTCGGGCCAACCTGAACTACAAAGCGAGACCCTGTCTCAAAAAAAAAAAGAAAATGTGGCACGTACATACAAAGAGCTATTAGTCTTAAAAAGGAAGAAATTTCAGCACATGCTATAATGTGAGTGACCTTGAAAATATTATCATAAATGAAATAGGTCATAAGCAAAACACCACAAACTATGCGATCTTACTTAAATGACATACTGTATAAGTCAAGTTCAAGAGAGCAAAAGTAGAATGGGAGTTTCCAAGGGATACAAGGACAGGAGATGGGGAGCTGTTTAATGGATACAGAAATTCAGTTCTGGAGATAGATGGTGGTAAAGGTTCCACAAAATGTGAATGCACTGAATCTCCCCAATGTGCATACTTAAAAATAGTTAAGATAGTAAATCTCATGTTGTATATGTTTTACTTCAGTTAAAAACAGACTGTCCCCAGCTTTCTAAACTACAGGCCAGAATTGTGCAAAACCACTGGAGTTTGTAGGGAGGTAGATCATGGCAATCCTGTCTTTACACCACTAAATTCCAACACTGTTCCAAACGTTCTGCGGCCACGGCCATAGTTGGATTTAATGTGTCCATAGGATCCTGTGTTGATATGTTGGTCCACAGCCTGTGGAGCTCTTAGGAGGTGGTAGAAACTTTGGGATGTGGGGCCTGGTAGGAGATAGTTTGGCCCCTAGGAATGTGCCCTGGAAAGTTGAGTTCTGGACCTTCCCCCCCACCCCCCGCCTTCAGAGCACCATGAAATGAACAGACTTCCTCTGCCACACACTTTTGCCATGATATACTGTGCTGTCACTGACCCAGAGTGATGGGATCAAGGGACCAGGTACTTAGCCTCTGAAACTGTAAGCCAAAACAAACATTTCTTCCTTTAAGTTGACTTATCTCAAGCATTTTGTCACAGTGGTGGAAAGCTGACACAGCCCCCAGCCCTTTCACAAGGGAACAGAGGAGGAGAGCTTTTCTAAAGCAGTTCTCCACCTGGAGACCTTCTCTTGGCCTTACTTAGCTACCTACCACAGCCCTGTCTTCATTAAGACTTCAAGTTTTTGTTTTATCACTTGGGTCCCTTCACCTTTACACAGTACATACAGCCTTAGTGTATTTCAGGGATTGAACTTCTTCTTTCCTCCCTTCCTTCCTCCTTCCCTCCCTTTCTTTCTTCCTCTCTTCCTCTCTCTTCCTCTCTTTCTTTCTCTTTCTCTCTCTCTTTCTTTCTCCTTTCATCCCTTCGTCCCTCCCTCCTTCTCTCTCTCTCTTTCTTTCTTTCTTTCTTTCTTTCTTTCTTTCTTTCTTTCTTTCTTTCTTTCTTTCTTTCTTTCTTTCTTTCTTTCTTTCTTTCTTTCTTTCTTTTCTTTCTTTCAGACAAGGTCTTGCTTTGTAGTTCAGGCTGAGCTCACTATGTAGCCCAGACAAGCCTCAAACTCAGCATTCCTCCTGCCTCTGCCTCCCTAGTGCTGGGATGACAGGCATGAAACACCATGCTTGACACTGTGGTATAAGGTACTGACTGCTGGTGGGCGTAAGCCACCACATCCAGTATTGTTGTATGTGGCTACCGGGGATCAAACTAGGGACCTTGCACTTGCTAGGCAGACATGGAACCACTGAGCTAAATCTCCGGTCCAGGGATTGAATTTCTATCCCTGGGTTGGAGCACTAGCCATAAAGGCAGACAAATCTTAGACAGAATCCCTGCTTCACCTTCACTACTTGGGTGGCCTTGGGACTGTGGTTTCTTTATCTATAGCATAGAAATAGTAATAAGCTACAATGTGGCAGGATTAAAGGAGATGATCTATGCACACAGTCAAGACTTGCCTGACTTATAGAAAGTACATACACATGTGGGCCCAGGTCAGCCTGTAAACTCCATGGTCTTCATAAACACTCACCTCAAATTCACCTTTTTGACCCCTTCCTTGGCTTTCCTTGGTAGCAGCAAGTACTTCATATTTTTTAACACTCTCAGAGCTGAAACACATTTCTGATTTTGCACCAAAAAGATCATGAACTCTTTAAGAGAAGTAACCTGTAAGACTATTTACTTTGAGATTTTCCATAGTATTAGGCTCACAGTAGGTGATAGATGTTCAATAAATCGATCAAAATAATAATAATATACTGCAAATTATTTTGATTGCTTAAAAGTATATTACATGAAGAATTCTATATATAAAACAAAAAACCAGTTCTCAAAAATCTAACAATCTAGGCACAATGCCAGTTCCTTTGGCTGATTTTTATGTTTTCGTGCTTAAAACAATAATTCCCTTCAACTTTAAAATGCTAAGCAAACACCTAATAATCACCGTAGCCCACAACTGTCATTTCAAATGGATCATGTGGCCTGTTTTGAATTTCACCCTTGACTAAAGACTCCCATTTAAGAACCCAAGTTAATTCTTTTCTTCCCTCACCAACTTTAAACACACCTAAGAACAGATGGGAGAGAACAGTATGATTCACTGTTTACCTGTAACAAGCTTTCTAACAAAGAGGAATATGTTAAAGGGACCATGATGATGTGGGTAATCTTAAAACAGAGAGTTACAGCACAGACCAGAGTATCCACTAAGGAACATTCACAGTATACTTGTGGGTCTAGGTAGAGGGGTATGGGTAATGGAGAGATGTGCTAGGAAAATGAACTGATATAATGCAATTTTATTTGGGGAAGTTTAAGCAAAGAAAGGTGCAGAAGTATACTTGACCAAAATCAAGTGGAATAGCCTTTAGAAACCTGGTTTCTGGGTCTTCTACACTTATTTCACTGTTTGAGATGCACAGACTTCTCTCTGAACCTGAACATGCTTCAGAATGACACTGGTAATGTTGACAAGTGATAAAACCAAAATAGTTCAACACCATTGTGATCGCTGCCATTCACTGAGCCATATTTTGGTTTACTTATGTTCCTTTGTTCAGTTTGCAGAACAAGAGCACAGATTTTGGAAGCAAACAGAGCTGAATTATAAGCCCATCTCTATAGCCTGGTAGTCATGTGATTTAGCCTCAGGGTTTTACAATGAAGGGGTAACTTAGATGTTATGAAACTCATTTACATCAAGTGAGGATGTGTGCACATCTAAGAGAGGAGGGGAGAGAGAGGAGAGGGAGAACCTGACAGGACACCCACCCTGTGGAGTTGGTGCCTTCCCACAACCCCTTCATCCAGAATGAGAAGTCTTCAGTGAGCACAGCCCATAGACCTTAGCCAGGGTGATAGGATGTGACCGCTTTGCAGAAGGCCCTGTCTTAGTGGACTGGCGGTAGAGCCCCTTGCCGAGGGCTGCATCAAGTAAACTAGGGCTCGCAGCTGTACAGCCCCCAACAACAGATCCTGCCAACACCAAGAAATGAACTTCCAGATGAGAGCACAGCTGAGGCCACACCTTGACTGCAGCCTCCTGAGAGTCTGAGATAAGAACTTCCGGAAACTGAGAGGATAAATGTGTGTTGTTTTACTGCACTAAGTTTGTAGCAGTTTGTTCCATGGCACAGAAAACAAATACAATATCAACCTAACCACCATTCAGATCAAAACACAGAATATTTCTAGCTGCTTGAAAAACTTTCTCATATGTCCTCCTGGTTAGCAGTACCCACCTCCTCAAGGGTAAACATTACTTTAACCTCTATCAACATAGATTACTTCTGTTTGCTTTGAACTCATATAAATGGAACATATACTGTATAGTCTTTGATGTCCAACTTCCTTTCCTAAACAGTATGAGAATCATCCAGTAGGTTCTGCATAACATTAGTTCATTCTCTTTCATGCTATAATGTAGTTCACTGTTTGAAAACGCCATGCCTGCTTTATTGTTCATGGGCAATTCAATCTGTATTTAACTTTTTTGTTATTATGCTACCATGAACATTCTTGTACATGCTTTTTCTAGGAAAAAAAATCACATTTCCTTCGGGTATATTCCACAGGAGTGGCATTACAGGTCATAGGGTTTGCATATTTTTGCCTTCAGTAGGTACCAATAAGCATTTAAAAATTAGTTTACATGATGACAAGTGGTATAAGAAAGTCTGTGTTCATGTGTAAACACCATTATCATTTCTCTAGTGTGAGAAGCTGAAAGTGTAAATGAGGTCCAAACTCTATGATAGGTACTGTGAAATAGGAAGAAAATATTCAAAGGGAAATGCTAACTGGGTGGGACCAGGGGAAGCAAAGAAGGGAAAGAAAAAGTTTGAAGGTAGAAGAGAAAAAAATTAAAAAAGGGTTATGTATATAGCTGAGTGGAGGGGATGGAGGGAGGGCAGGGGAATGGGGAAAAATAAGAAGCAAGTTATACTCTGTACAGGTGCAAATTTTCAATGATGAATGTGAAAATAATGTATACTTAAGAAAGACCATGTTCTACCCTCTCCAATATTTAGTATTTTCTTAGCTTCAGTTTTCTCATTAGAAGAATGGGGTAACAGTAGTATTCATGCACCACAGATGTTGGTAGTGCTGAGAGAGATCATGTCCAGACATTTTCACAAAATAATACTTGTTTGGAATGCCGGACGTGGTGGCTCACGCCTGTCATCCCAGCACTCGGGAGGCAGAGACAGGAGGATTACTGAGTTTGCGGCAGCTTGCCTGGGCTACACAGTGAGCTCAGGGCCAGCCTGAACTACAAAGTGAGACCCTGTCTCAAAAAATAATAATAATAATAATACTTGTTTGGTAAATGGTAGGTATTTTCAGTTTGCTATCCGGTCACACAGAAATGGCTTGGCTGGGGCTCAAACCTCAGAGGATGATTCTAAACTCCATATTCTTTCCTTCCTACTCAGCAGGCACTTTCCAGTAATTTTTAGGGGCTATCAATCTCTACAAAATATTTCAAAATTATCTTATCTATTAGACTCTGTCCTCCTGTCCAGATCCTCTTAAAGTATGTGTTCTTCCCACACAGTGTAGAACATAAATGGAATTGCAACTTGACAATATGGAGGGTTACTGTGGATCATGCCTCCTGCTGGCTGTTTTGCTGCTTTCTAGGGGGAAGCAGGAGGAGGGAGTTGAATCATACATGTGCCCTGTGCACATGGGAAAGAGGTGGGGCACAGTAGGGCTTGTGGGAGAATGCTGAGCCCTTAACCAGGTAAGGACCTGAGTCCCATGTAAACCTGTCTGTGTCTGGTTTATACCTTGTGTGCTGTGCTCTGAATATCTGTATCCACCATCATGAATGAAATTAGCACTATTATTATAAAAGGGTTTTAGGGAGCCCACTTGTCCTTTTCACCCTAAAACATCTATGAAAAAATAGGCCCTGAGGGCTGGGGATTTAGCTTAAGTGGTGCTGCACTAACCTTGGATACACAAGGGCCCGAGTTTGATTCCTGATACCGCAAAAAACAAACAAAACCCCCTCACTAGATATTTTGGCCTTGAACTATTCACCCTCCATAAGAGGAAACATAAAAATAAGTTTCTGCGGGCCGGAAGGTTAGCTCAGTGGTTCTGGCACCTGCCTCGCAAGCGCAAGGTCCTGAGTTCGATCCCCGGTAACCACATATAATGCTGGGCGTGGAGACATGCCCACCAACAATCAACACCGCATACCACAATACCAGATATGGTGGCTCACGCCTGTCATCCCAGCACTCGGGAGGCAGAGACAGGAGGATTGCTGAGTTCGCAGCGGCTTGCCTGGGCACCACAGTGAGCTCAGGGCCAGCCTGAACTACAAAGCGAGACCCTGTCTCCAAAAAGCAAAAAAAAAAAGTTTCTGCTATTTATAAATTCCCTAGCCTAAGGTATTTTGTTATAACAGCTCAGTGAGCTTCTCCCTTTGCTTTGCTTCTCTCATCCTGGGCTGTGTGCAGTACCAGTTCATTAGTATGGGTAAAAGTAACTGAACTCACAGAATGCTTAATAGAGCTAAAATGATACACATAGGGAAGTGTTATGACTTATATCTAAAATGTTCCCCCAAATTTTCATGTGTTCAGAAGTGAGGCTTTCAAAAGCCTTCAGTCATGACAACTTGATCCCATCAAGTAGATTCCTCTATGGACAGATGACAATGTGACCACATTATTGCAAAATGATGGAAATGGAAGGCAGGGGGCTGGCGAAGAGAGGAGGAGGTCATGGTTGTGTGATCTCAGGAACTGTGTCTGGACCCAGTCTCCTCTCTCTTTCTCTCTGTTTCTGTCTGTCTCTCCCCCACTTCCTGACTACCATGAGAAGAGCCTCTTTCTTCCTGCACACCTTTCCATCACAATGTTTTGCCCTGGCACAGGTCTAAAAGCAATGGGTCCAGGTGATCGTGGACTGAAACTTCTGAAATTGTGAGCCAAAATATACCTTTGCTCTTCAGTTTATCTCAGGTATTTTGTCACAGTGACGGAATGGTGACAAACATAGCAAAAAGTAGTATATATCACATACCTAATAGACATCAGATTCTGTTTCAAACATTTCACTTATTTTTACTCACTCAGCCTTCATAGTAACCCTAGATGGTGGGAGCTGCCACGATTTCTGCTTTACAGACATGGTAGCTGAGACCTCTCTGAGGAGGCTGCTTGCTCACAGCTGATATTTAAACCAAGACAGCCGAGCTCCATCCCCCACCTTTGGTGGGAATGTGGTTCTGTAGTGGGCATTGCCTTCTACTCAATGAAGCAGAACCAAAAGTATGGATTCAGACAGGGACATGGAAGTAGTAAAGAGACATTAGAAGATGAAAGATAAACAACCAGCATGTGGAATCACTTATTAAAGCTCAGAAATAACCCCAGATTGTATATAGATCTGTGCACAACTTGAAATGTTTACTCTGTTTTGAACTTTTAGGTATATTAGTGATTATTTTTATTTCCATTCAAATAAAATGGTTGAGGTTTGATTATAAGATCTCATTAGTAGTGCTGCTATTCTTATCTAGGGCCCGATGACCACTTGCCAGGCACCATGTTACATATTTCATTTTATTATTAAAACCACCTTATAGGGCAAGTTTATTATTTTCATTTTACAATGGGAAGAAAGAAGTTACACAAATGGCCTCATGTTCTCAGGTGCATGCTTGCAGTGCTGGGTCTTAAGCTAGGCAGGGGATAGAGCATTTGTCCAGCTTATAAGAGGCCCTGGGTCTTGGCAACTAAACAAAAACCTGAGATCTGCCTGATTTTCAAAGCCTCAGTGCGCCTAACCTGGGCATGTCTGTCTGCTGGGGCAGCATGGCCACGTAACACAGCACAGGAGCCCATGCTGTTGTAGGATGCCCCCTCCCCCTGCCCGGAGCTCTTGGCCTGGATGCTCTAAACCTGTGTGATGCTCAGGATGCTCACATGTGAAATGACAGGAATTACATCATTTCCCTGGCTACTGTAGGAATGGATCAAAATCTGAAGAAAAAAAAAACCTAGAAAACTCTTCCATAGGGGTGTTGAAATAGCTAATAGTACGTTTCAACTTGGGCAGGCTGTGGTGCCTAGTTGTTTTATCAAACACCAATTTAGTTGGCCAGGTTCACGGTTTAGATTTGCGGCCCTCACGATCTTCCCCCTTTTCCTGCCCCCCAGTAGTTCCCCTTGTCTTTGAGGAGTATGTCCCGTGGGCCCTAGGGGCTGCCTGAAACCACTGATAATATCAAACCAAATATATACAATGTTTTTCCGTGTGCTTTGCAGTGCTGCTTCTCAGTCTCAGTTATCTCTGCGTTTTGTGCTCTGAACCCTCTTTTGCATCACTACTCTTTGCTTTGTAAAATGAGGGTCACTTGAACTGCTGCACTGTGGTCCTGCTGCTATCTGATCATGGGGATGAGCTGCTGAGTGACCAGGGGTGGGCAGCATATAGATGTAGACCCAAGGGAGGAAAGGGTGATTCACATCGCAGTACAGAGCGGTGCAGAGAGAGACTTCACCAGCCCAGTCAGAACATGTGAAATGACAACAACTGTCACTGGAGACACTGACACACCGCATTTCTGCAACTCCCCATTCGCTGTTTTCCAACTATGGTTGACTGTGGGTTACAAACCACAGAACAGAAAACCATCGATGAGGGGAGACTGTACCGTAAGGTCCATTGGGTCTGTTTTTCTTGGTGACAAGTCTGGAAAGCATTTCAAACGAAGATCCTACTGAACAGGTCTCCCCCAAAAGTACATGCTCACTGTCAGAGACATCTAACAGGATCTGAGCACCAGTGACGCTGAAGATGTGGTAGGATGTCAGAAGGCTGCGATCTTTGCTCTGGAGACTGGCAGGAGGCAAGTTCTGCAGCCACATCAGCTGAGGAATGCTGGGGGGTGTGGGAGCCAGGGGTGTACCAGCAGGGTGGCACCGAGTGTGGGGAGATGTGGGGCATTCAGAGGAGCTAGAATGGCAGTGGGAGAGCCAAGAGGGAGCAGGGGGTACATGGAGCTGAGGTGCCTCACCAAGGAATAGCCTGGTTCCCCTTGTCACAGCCTCGAGCTCTGCTTGCTGCTGTAACCTGGTCTAACCATCTTTCCACTCACGTGGCTAAAAAAAAAGAATCTCAACTTTGTTTCACGCCCTCGTCCCTCAGGCTACCACCACTGGTCAGAGGCTGGTCCTCTGCACCCTTCTCACACCCTCCATCCAGCTACACTGCTGCCATGGCCCTCTCCTTGCCCCTGACAATGGCTGTCCTTGGATGTGGGACTCTCTCACTCAAGTGTTCCTCCTCCGAGCTTCCCCTGCTGCCTGTCGGTTCCTCTGGAAACTCACTCCTAGAACCACTGTTCATCTCATGCACAAGAAAGTTCAAGTCTCCTGGCCTACCCAACAGGCCTATAACAACCTGGCTCCACCCAGCCTTCAGTTTAATCTGACCCACCTCCCACGGAGCCTTTGTACAAACCACACTGTTTCTCTGATTTCTCCTAAAATATACCAGGAATTTTCCCACATCTAGGAAGGTACTTGTGGTGGGTGCCCTGCCAGAAAGTCAGGCTTGCAATTTGTTCCAGGCAGTTCAAGGCTATTTCATCTTAAAGGCTCAGTCTACACAGACATACTGACCTTCCCATACTGGAAGTAAATATGTCTTCGTCTTTCTCCCCTCTAGCCCTTCGGATTGTGTATTTGTTTTCAGCACTTGTGAATAGGATTCTTGGTCTTAATATTCCACTTAATACTCAATCGACACTTAATAAATATTGGTTGTGTTAAACTGAACTGGAAAGGACTGGCACAGGTGGCTGAGATGTTTAATGAACTGTATCTGTGATCATGTAATTGTAAATGGCTGACCTGAGACTCAAGGTTTTAGTTCCCATTTCAGAACTCTTTATACTACTGCACGACTGACAGATGGCCTAGGGTTCTGAGGTGCCTGAGACAATCCCTAATTTCTAAGGATGTGGTGGCAGAAGTTTAACAGCACTAGTCAGTGGGGACCATCTTCTTAAAGCCCATCTTTAACCAGAAGTTGAATGCAAAATGCTCAGTAACTAAAAAGAAGGTCCAAGAACAGAACATTGATTAAGTGAGGTTATTGCTCAAACTCTGACTGTACTGGGACATATTTCACCTCAGACCCACTTGAATACAGAGAAGTACTGATATTGCCAGCCTTCACTATCCCCACTGTATCCTAACCTCACCTATTCTGTCTCAGGCTGGTTCATCTCATTCTGGTGCAACTTTGCTAAACTGATTTCAGGTCACCCTCATAGGATGAGTCCTACAGTCTTCTGCTAGTAGAGACGTGAAATGACACAGTGGGAGAATTCAGATGGGCACAAATAGGACACACATTCCCTCTGCCTACTGCTTCCTCCTGCTGTATCCTTTTCTGCCCACTCTTTTCTTCTTTTGGTGCTAAGACATTTGGTTTCAGCCTGTCCTCTTATATGTGCCTTCCTGACAAATAGTTTTCCCCTTCTCTTGTAAATTCTAATCATAATTTAATGTAGTAGAAATGGAATATATACAATACACTTAACATTGTATGCTATTATATAGTCAAACTCCCCAGAGGACCTCAATTTCCCTTCTGTTTTAATACCTTCTGAAAACAGAAAGCCTAGTGACACAGCTTTGGCCACTGCTCAGGCCTGACTAGCCTGGGGCCTAGTGGGCCTTACCTTGGCTGGCCTGCAGGAATGCACGGGTTAACTTAAATCCCAGCCATCCCTTTGGATCTGGAACCCCTTGTATTCTCAGTCACAAATCATTTTACCCTTTTGTCCAATATGACATTCAAATCCTTATTCTGTTGCTGCGTTTGTAGACGGGGTTTACATTCCACCATGGCTAGTCACTACCTCTGATTCACAAAGTCCTCTCTCATGTGGCACATGGAGTAGAGCCTTTCCCGGTAGAGACACTCATGGAAACCATGAATAATAAACAAACAGCTCTCATAAAATCAATAGTGACTCCTCTGCGGTACTCCCCACATTCCCTCTCTGCCTTCCCCAAACTGTCCTGACTGCTATGTACACACACCCAGGTCTGGAATAGTAGACTCTTGTTGATGTAGACTTTTGCTTCTTTGGTTGGTTGGACCCATGAGGTTTTACATCCCTAACTGTCCTGCATGCACAGGCACAAGACAGAAAGGAAGCCAGTTGCTTGCAGACATTCTCACCTCTGTTGCCAACTTTTCCCTCTGACTTTAAGCCTCTGCCTTATCACATCAGAAGTCATAGTATATTGCACTGGTTGTGTGTGCCACACTGCTTCCCTGGGGCCCTGAAAGCAGTGTCACTAGGCCACAGCTGTGGTTGATTGGTTTCTTCTAAAGTTGCCAAGACAGGAAGCAGAGTACAGAGTTGTGGTGTGGGTGAAGAACTGTGCCCCAGAGGGTTGGTCTCCATTGGCAGAGTTGAGGTGTGGAACTGGCCTATTGAAAGACAGTGGGCTCATTGAGGCCACTGCTTTGTGGTTTTCATGTAACTCTGCTTAGTTCTTGTGGAGAGGAGTAATAAAAACAGCAAGACTGGCCCCTGAGTCTCTCTGGCTTGTGATCCTTCCCTCTCACCCATGCTTCTACCATGATGCTATCCACCATGATGTGACCCAGGCTGAGGACTCAGTAGAGCTAAATAAATGGAGCTAATGCACCTTGGAGCTTTCCATCTCAAACTATGAATGAAATAAACTTCTCTTCTTTATAAAAGGTTCTGCCTCAGCTGTTTTGATACAGCAACAGAAACCGGACTAATATATCCAGTCTATTTATTTTCAGTTGTAGGGACATTACTCTATTGTGATACATGCATTTCTGAAAAACCAAACCCAACCCAAAATAAAACACTTCGTTCTGTGCATTTGTGCACAAAAGATAACAGGGATCTTGGGCAAAGCAGAACTCAGGCAGACTCCTCAAAACATTAAAATTTCATTAGCAGAGTCCTAGTATGTTAGTAGCAATCCTAATCAAAACATTTACAGAGCTAAAAAGCAAGTGTGATTCCCAGTAAAGAGCCTAAAACAGCAAACAAAGGATGTTTATTTTTAAAAGGCAGGAAGCTTCATGATACAGCCCTTCTGGGAAAATATCAAAAAGAATTGAAGGCAAAATATTAAGGAGATACTTGAACATATGCAACCATAGCAGTACTGTCATAATTTTTAAAAAGTAGAAGAAATGCAGTGTGGTCTATGTGCGATGGAACATTACTCAGCCTTAAAAAGGAAGAGAATCCAACATATGTCACAATATGGATGACCTTTGAGAACATTACACTAAATGAACTAAGCCAGTCACCAGACAAATATTACATGATTCTACTGAGATAAGGTATTTAGCAAACTCATAGAGAAATAGCATGTAATAGAGATCATGGGGAACTAGAGGGAGGGGGAAATGAGGAGTTACTATTTAATAGGTGTAGAATTTCAGTTTGGGAGATGAAAAAGTTCTGGAGATGGGTGTTGATGATGGTTGTACAAAAATATGAATGCATTTATATATTTAAAAGGATTAGGATACACATTTCCTATGATGAATGTTATTATGTATGTTTCAAGTGCACCAATAAATATTTTGCTTTTGCTCTTTAAAAAATAAAACCAACAAGGAAAAAGGCAATTTTAAAAAAGGATTAAGTGGAGCTGGGTGTGGTAGCACACTCCTGTAATCCTTGCATTCTCAGAGGCTGAGGCAAGAGGATCACAAATTCAAGCCCAACCCCGGTAATTTAGCTAGACTCTGTCTCAAAACATGAAAAGGACTGGGAATGTAGCTCAATGAGGGGCGGGGTTCAGTCCTAGTACTACACACTCAGACACAGATAAAGACACACTAAAAAGGTTAAACGAATAAATTTTGTGCGTATTTTACCTCAATTTTTAAAAAGTGGTAATATAATTTCATGGAAGAGATTGAACAGTCTGAGGGCTGAGCTGTGCAGATAGGATAACATGCACATATTCAGAGAGCTATACAGTCCTCACTTCCGGTAAAGTTAGCCCATACCGGAAGAAAGTCAGCACAGGGGCAGTGCCAGTGGGGGCGTGGCTTTCACTGGGCTCAGTGCCCCTTCAGAACAACCATTTTTCACATTACATGGAGATCTACATGATAATCAGCATGAATCTAATCACTTCGCAGAAACTCAGCATTAGCAAAGCAGACAGGTACCAAATTAGTGGTCATTCTGTCTCCTGTCCAGCTTCATGCTAGTTAATTAGAATATTCTTGAAGCACTGTTTTTAGCAAGTGGAAAAAGCATTCTTCTCTTTTTCTGGGGGGCACTGGAAACTGAACTTGAGGCCCTTTGCACTGTGCTGTGTCCCTAGACCTTGTTACTTTTTATTTTGAGACATGACCTTTGGTAAGTCACTAAGTCACCTCTTTTGGGCTTGAACTTTTATTCCTCCTGCTTCAACCTCTCAGCATGCTGGGATTACAGGCATGGGACATAATGCTGGGCTCCTACTATTCCTTTAAACTTACTAAGGGTATGTGGATAACAAATTACACTGCTTAGTTATGCATCGGCTTAGCAATTTTACTTATCAATTCCTATCCTTCCACTGAAACCAGTCATAACCTTGTAGGGCTGCTCTCAGGGGATCACGAGCCTGCCACAAGGGTGTTTGGTGGAGCCGTTGTATCACATCTGGGTTCAGTTGCCAGCATCACAGAAATGAAAGGGGTTGGGTGCACACACTTTGTGGGCTCCTTGCAGTCATCTTTGAGTCAGCACTGGCTTTGGCAACAGAATCAAGATGCCCAGAGAGAACCAATGAACACTTTTCTCGCCCGAACCCAAGATAGACAGGTGCTGCCTAAAACACCACTTCTCCCATGTGCCATCCTCCTCCAATCGGCAAAGATTCCCACAGCCCAATTATCTTCCTAGTTTTCAAGGCTTTCTGTAAAGGAGCTAAACAGTTCAATACGCTGCACACTCACAGAAACCAGCAACCACATGTCACCCTTGCCTTTGCCCGAGTGCTGTTGGCCTCTTTCCCCTTCTGGAAGGGCCTCCTGTGCCCTCCAGCCCCAGCCTGCCTCCAGATCTTCCTGAAAGCCCAGCCAGTGCATCCTCAAAGATCTCACGTTGTTTGTCTTCTCCCACCCTCCCAGCAACACCGTCAGTTTGGCATCTGGCTGTTCTGATTTCCTTTCCTTGGGCCTACGCTGGCTTTCTCCTCTCACCAGGCCGCCCCTCTCCGAAGGCTAACAAATATCACCATAGCTACTAATACTTTTACTTCCCAAACTGTAAATTGAGAATTACGAGAGAAGGAATTTCCCAGTCTGTCTTCGGTCCTAATCCAGCTACACAAAGGCTGTGGTTCAGGCACCCACCTCTACCCTCTGACCCTTCTTCCAAGGCTAGGATCCTACTCACTGTTTTTAGCAGTTTGTGGTTTCTCTCTCTCATACTCAAATGAACTGAGAACCACAGTAAGGACCCAACTGGAGAAGCTCCCTTGCTTTACATTGCTTTCCTTCTGAGAGGACATACTTTAAACCTGTTTTAATGACCCTGTAAAGCCTCCCTTTGGTTGGAATCCCCTGGCTAGTATGCAAGGCCACTATTCAAAACAACCCCGATTAATAATTCATAGAAAAAAGAGAGATCACCAGTCATTATCCCTAAGCTGGTGTTTTGCGACCATGGTAAACAATGTTTCTCCCAGGGCAGAAAAATTTATGTATCTTAATCAAGTAACCTATCTGCGTGTGGTTTTCTGCTCTGTCTTCCTGATGTACAAGTGATGGCTGTGAGCCTGAGAGTTGAGCAGACTGGTTGGAAGGGGTTCCCCAAGATGCGGTTGCTTTTCAGAAATAGGGAGTCACCCTGCTTAATTTGCTCTAACCTTTTCTCCTGACTGTATTGTCTAATCTTTTCTCCTGACTGTATTGTCAGAGCTCTTTTTCTTTGCTCTTCTTACTACTTCATGCCTACCCAGAGACTTCAGTTGTCTCCTCCTCTTTGTGTCCCAAATTCTGGAAGGTATGGTTTCTCGGAGAGGGTTGGCACTTTTCATCCAGGGAGGGGACCTCTGAGGAGGGACCAGGAGCCCAGAGCAGAGGCCGATAGCTGGGCAGGTGCTGGGATGGGTACACCTGCATGCTGTGCACTCAGCTGTCCCGCAACCCACGCCCTGCTCTCTGCCTCAGACACAGAGGGACGCTCAGTCGTGCTGGTCAGGCCTCCACAGCCAGCCAAAGTGCTACAGCCGGGACGGTGGTGAGGAAGGTGTGTGACTTCAGGGCTGCGGACACAGACGAAGGTGCGGCAGGCGGCTCCCCTCTGCTCTGGCAAAGCCTTGCCTGGACCAGTCTCAAACACTGTGCACGCTGAGCAACAACTGGAGAAGAGGGCCTCCTTCTGTAAGATGCTGTCCCTATGTAAGATATAAGGACTATATCCAGACTCTCAGCCTTCCTATGTAAGATGCTGTCCTGTGCAGCACAGGGCATGGTCCTAGGAACAGAAGGTGCTCTGTGTGTGTGTGGGTGGGTGGGTGGGAGATTTGCTGTCTTTCTTTCCTCTTGTCGCCCTTTGGCAGAGGATACAGAGCTTGTAGCAACTCTCTAGCCATCCGTCTGCATATAGGAAAGCGAGTCTGAGTCTCTCACAGTGTCTCCATGGCCCTCCCGTACCTGCTGCCGGTGGGAAGTCACCACAGCTTCCGACAGACTGGGGTCCTTCCTGACTGGACCACCCTTAGCAGCATGTACTGACCCTCACTGGGCACCAATTTCTCCTCTGTGAAGTGGCACAAACAGAGCTGCCCTCACAGGGTTATTCAGACCACCCTGGATAGAGCAGGTGCAGCTCACAGATCACATGAGGCCCGAGACACCAGGAGAAGTTCTCTCTCCCCCTCTCTGTGCACAAAGGGCCTCTTTGGCTGGGCCTGGGCTGGCCACTTTGCACTGAGGTAATCTTCTCAAATTCATAGCACCTATGTGAGGGAGAGGTTGTGATTCCCATTTTGCAGATGAAGAAACTGGATAAAAACCTTGCCTAAGACCATCTGGCTAGAGAGAAACTACCAGTGTTGCAGGTTCCTGCCTCCTAGTTTTTTTGGGGGCCCATGTCAGATACTCTGGGACCACAGGGACCACACACCACTTTAAGGTATGGTATCCAGTAGCCAGGAAGTTTCTCAAAAGGTATAACCTGAGTGTTTTGAGTTAAGCTTGGAAGATATCACAATCCCCCCCCCCCAATGCAGGTAACTCATCTCCCTTTATATTTACAAGAGGGGTATAAATTCCAGAAAAAAACACTACAATTTGAAAAGAAAAAAAAACATTTCTTTTGAGAGCGTATGGTGGCACATGCCTATAATCACAGTACTTGGGAGGCTGAGGCAGGAGGATTAGAAATTCAAGGCCAATCTGAGCTACGTAGCAAGTTTAAAGCAGGCCAGCTTTCTCTACAAAGAGAGACTTTATCTCAAAAAATAAAATAAATAAAACCAAACAAAGAAATCAAGCAAAGTTCTTTTGGTGGTTCTGGGAATGGAACCCAGGGTCTTACCTGTGTTAGTCAGTTGCTTTACCACTGAACTATAGCCTGGCTAAGAATAACTTCTTAAGCTAAGGAAATGCATTTTCTTGTTTGCCTTTGAAAAATCTTTTAAAAACAAGGCTAAAATCAGGTGATCCAAAATATAAAGAGCATATTAATAACATGTTAATAACAGTGTCTGAGGATTTTCACCAAAGTAAAACCTTCCTTCTTTTCACTGCCCCATCCCACTCCTACCTCTTGAGATTATTTTTTTTCCAAGTAATGGGAAGAACAGGCAATGTAAAATGGGAAGAGGAAGGAAAAGGAGTCTTGGAAGCCTTGTGTGCCTCTGAGTACTTGCAGTCACCTTCAGCACCAATGGCATATTGGACTTTCTCCCGGTACCTGGAGCTCCACCTGGAGGTGCTATCTGGTCTGGAATAGGCCAAGATGTCAGAAAGTTCAGATGAAGAAGTAAAGGCAGTTGAGAAGCATATTAAGAAAAGTCCAACATCACTGGTCATTCAAGAGATGAAGATGAAAACAACAATGAGATTCTATCTCACTCCACATCTCATCTCTACTCCAAAGAATGGCTGCTATCATGAATCAACAAATGCTGGTGGAGCTGTGGGGAGAAAGGAACCCTTCTCCACTGCTGGTGGGGTTGTAGACTGGTGCAACCACTCTGGAGATCAGTGTGGAAATTCCTCAAAAAAGGACATGAGAACCCATTTGACCCTGCTATTTCTCTGCTAGGTATATACATGAAAGAATTAAAAGATTCATATCACAGTGACATATGTGCACTCATATTTATAGCAGCTCAGTTTGTGATAGCTAAATCTTGGAAATAGTCCAAATACCCATCAATGAGAGACTGGATAAAGAAGATGTGGGTCTGTGTGTGTGTGTGTATATATATATATATATATATATATATATATATATATATATATATATATATATATATAACAGAGTATTACTCTGCCATAAAGAAAGATAAATTTGATGGTGGCTCACGCCTATAATCCCAGCACTCGGGAGGCAGAGACAAGAGGATTGCTGAGTTTGCGGTGGCTTGCCTGGGCTCCATAGTGAGCTCAGGGCCAGGCTGAACTACAAAGCAAGACCCTGTCTCAAAAAAAAAAAAAAGAAAGATAAATTTGAATCATTTATACTCAAGTGGATATACCATGAGGACATACTCAGAAGTGAAATAAGTAGGACACAGATGTGTAAATACTGTATCTTTCTCTTCCATGAAAAACTGAAAGAGTAAGTGAGTTCCAAAATATATGATACGTTTTGTTAAATAGGAATAAAATGTTCAAAAGGAAAAGAGAAAGTGGGGGGAGGTTAGGAGAAGTAAAGAAGGGATAGCAAAAATTTGATGGCAAAAAGGAAACAAAGCATATATAGAAAGAAGATTGGGGGTTGTAGGGAGGGCAAGAGAATGGGAAAAAATGAGAATCCACATGTGTCATGTACTGGTCCAAATTCTCAATGTTGAATGTAATCATAAGGTATATATGAAATGGACAGATAAAATTAATTTTAAAAAAAGAAAATGAAGGAGCTGGGCAATTGCTCATCCAGGACAGAAGACATGCACTCATTCTCTTTGTCCTTGTCTTTTTTCCCTGCATGCCTCTCCTGCTTATTCCCTGCAGATGCTTCTTGGGCTCCCCTCCCAGAGCCATCACAGATTCAAATCATTATTTCAGGGTGATCTTCTGCCATTAGTGATGCCACATAGAAAGCCACTGGCAGCCAGACAAAGGGCAGGGCCTGGAAGGAGTGCTGCTCCAACCTAGGAGGAAAAGGGCGCTGGTTGATGATACCAGCTGTCTTCTCAGATTCCTCAGAGAAACGGTAATGAATATTCTTCCAAGGAAATAGTGGTTCCTGAATCAGTATTTCAAATGATGTCTTTGGAGTATTGTCTTAGACTGTTTTCTGTATGTGAGGTTGAAAGTACATGAGGTTGAAAACTTTGTACGGAAAAGAGTTTATTTAGCTCACAGTTTTGGATGCTGCAAATATTAGAGCCCTATCTGCTCGCCTATGGAAGAGTACACAGAGTGGTAAATTTCATCACAATGGTACAGGTATGTGTGAGGGGGACAGATAAGATGAGAAGACAGGAAGCCAGAGCAATTGAGGGACCAGACTTGCCCTTTTTTATAATTCATTCTTGTGGGAACTAATGAAAGTCTCAAAAGAAGTACATCATTCCTTCCCATGGCAGCAAATGACCCAATAATCAGCCACCAATGACCTAATCAGTGACCACATGAGCCTCAAGAGGCACCTTCAACTCATATCCAAACCATAGCTGTGATCTACCAAATTCCTGAGAAATAAATATTGTATAGAATAGGAAATGCAAAACAAGAAAGATTCTTTGAAAAGGCAAGACTCCACACTCATATAAAAAGTAAAGAATTCCTGTGTCATGGGAAGGGAGCAATCTCTCTTGTGTGGCGGAAGTTCCTCACACACATTGCCTGGATCCTCAATCTAAAAAGGGAAACTACTGGACAAACAAATCGAGGGAGTAACTGGCACACGTTCTTTAGTATGAAGGTCATGTAAGACAAAGTAAAACTGCAGTGTGGAGAAAGTTTAATTTGACAACTATGTAAATATAATATGAGACCTTGGATTATATCATGAGCCAGGAGAAAGACACTAGTGGGGTAACTGGCAAAATCTGAACAAAGCTTTTAGATTAGTACTATGTTTCCTGAACATTAATTCTCTGATTTTGGTCACTATAGTGTTGTCATGTCAGATGTTTATATTAAGGGGAGGATGTATATAGGAGACTCATGCTATATTTGTATACTTTTGTGAATGGAAAAACTTGAATTTATTAGTTAATTATTCATTTTGTGGTGTTGGGGATGGACCATGAGATACACAGATAAGTTTTGTGCATGCGAAGCAAATGCTGTACCACTGAGCTATATCCCTAGGCCAAAAGGAGACCTTCACTAGACTTCCTCAGAGCACCTAGTAATTAATTATGAAGACACCCTCAGCACGCTCTTCCCAGATTATGTGACACAAGGAATTTTACTGGTTTTAATGCTTAAAAATGTGGCTGACATTCACTAAAGAAATGAATCCTGGTGCTCATCACCAAGGAAGTTAGAAAAGGAACCTGGTACTGGGGCTCGCCACATCATTTTGTCATTCTCAGCTCTTCCATGTTAAGGAGCTACAGAGGTTCTCAGACAATATCTGGCTTCATCTGAGTCCTGTTTGTTGAATAAGCCATGGCCAGTTGTTCCAGGATACACACAGAAACAGAAGTACACATGGAACCAGACATTGAAACAGGAACACTTGACTTCACAGGTGGAGTGAAGTTCGGAGTTCTATTTCTCATCTGACCCTTGATTTGGGGCTCACGAATCTCCCAGGGCCTCATAGGTTCCCTTTCTAAAGGACTTTGAAGATGAAACACTACAGCTGAATCTCTAGCTCCACTCTAATATCAATGGATCTTTTATATTTTGAAAATATCCTCTGTTCCTGTAGGGAGAACAGGCTATGGATTGACAGCTGACTACCAGCATCTGTCTGAGCTCTTGACCTTCCCTGAGGCCAACACTACACACATGGCTAACCATGGTGTGAGTATAAATTAAATTTAAACTACACTCTTAGGCTGTGTTTACTAAACATGCATTCAAAGCAGAGTTTACTCCTATAAACATACTTATGAAAACTGGAGCAAATAAGTTTTGTTTGGCATGGGTTATATGGTCATTGGTGATTAGAATCAAAAGGCGCAAACTAGACACATATCTGTAATCCTAGCTACTCAGAAGGCTGAGGCAGGAGGATCTCAAATTCAAGGCTAGCCTGGAGAAGTTAAGACCTGGTCTCAAAAAAAAAAAAAAAGAGAGAAGGGCTGGAGATGTAGCTCAGCGTGAACCCCATTTCCAGTAAAACACACACACACACACACACACACACAGAATAGAAAAGAGCCTTAAAGGTGTCTGGGCCCAACACATTCCAAATTCTGAAACAAGACCAGATATTTACATCATTAGACAAACATTCTCTACCATATAGCTACACAGTGTTAAAACCAGAGAAAACATAGCAGCTGACCCAATGAAGCTGTACTTTCTTTCTTTCCAGACTGCCAGAGGTTATTTCTGAAGGCTGAGTGGTCAGTAACTAGTCTTCTGAAAATCTTAAGTAATTTATGTTTTAAAAATCCAAACAGTCAAACGTTTGGAGAGTACTATTTTCTGCAGGTCCTTTATGTGACACATGGTAATAAACCGACACAAATTTCCCTCTTTTATGTCACTCACCAGTAAGCAGTTTGTTCCTTCCCTATAGAACCTCCCATTCTTATTTTCCTTTGAAGTGTTTTTCTTTTTGAGAGGTGAGTGTTGGTCCTCCCAAAGTGTTAGTGTGATTCCTAAGACTTGCGAGTGGAATTTTATTTGGAAACAAGGTCATTACAGTTGTAGTCAAGGTAAGGTGGAGACACACAACCCAAGTGGCTTTACAAGAATTGAGTGAATGGACACAGAGGCACGGAGGGAAACACGGTGTGAGAACAGAAGCAGAGGGAAGAGCGATGTCCCCACAGCACCTTGGGTACCTGGGAACCACCAAAGCCGGAAGAGGGTAGGAAAGAGGCTCCCAGAGCCTTCCACAAGAGCACAGCTCTGCTGATGCCTGGATTTCAGACTGATCATCTCTAGAACTATGACAGAGTAAAATATACATTTCCTTGAGTTTTCAGTTTATGATCACCTGTTATAGCAAAACAGGAAATAGTATGTTATTAAATGAGATAGCAAAATCCTATCAGGCTCCAACAGATAAAGGATGTAAAAAGATATTTTATTTCCACCTGCAATTTGGTTTTAGACAACTATAGGAAATATTATATTCACCCTTGGTTTTTTTTGAGGGGGATACCAGAGATTGAACTCAGGACCTTGCAATTGCAAGGCAGGCACAGTGCCACTGAGCTAAATCCCCAGCCCACACTTGATAATTATTCAAGAAATATACATTAGAACTCCAGTATTGTAAGTTTTTTTTTCTATTAAAGAAGTAAATAGCTAATATCATGACATTGGGTAGTGCAGGTTCTGTTGCAGGAAAACAGAATAACACCTCAGGGGAGGAAGGAAAGACAGGTTCAAGCCTCCTGGCTGGCATTTGGGAATACATATCCAGTACTGCTTGCCTTGAACTTGTAACCCTCCTGCCTCAGTCTCTGAGCAGCCAGGTGTGTAGGTGTGTAGGAATGCACCAGAGTGCCCTGTGCATAGTACCTCTTCATAGAGCTTCATGTTTTCTCTTGATGTCACTTCTTGATTATACTTAAGCTGAACTTAAAGAACCTTGTAGTATATGTATTTTAAAATGTTCTGTGTACCATGATATCTTACCTTTCTAGCTTGGAAGGGCTGCCTTTCCTCAAACTAGCAAATTCTTAGATGGAGCAGGGTTTTAATACTGCAAAGCTAAGGGATATAGAGCAGGCCCCCCTTTGTCTGTGCACCCTGGGCAACAATAATCCTCCAGCTCTACCCTCCCAGAGGCAGGTACTACTCCTAAGGCTCAGAGCCTGCTAGAGTTATTCACATCAACCGGTTCTCCCTTCCCCCCTGCCTGCCTGTCTTTCTCTCAGAAGCCCCGGTAAAGGCTGCAGCTTTCCCTACCTATGTCTTCTGCCTCCTGGCCACCTTTGTGTCTTTCCCAGGTGGTTC
>PVIC010009488.1:0-45491 GCA_004025085.1 Thryonomys swinderianus
TGACAAGATCGATCCATTTAGGTGCAAATGGAGACATCTGGAGGATATACTAATAAGTGAAATCAATAGATCACAGATAGACAATTCTCGGATCTTCTCTTTGGCATGAACACCTGTAGATGCAAATGAGTTCTAGAAAGTAGGACAGCTTTTATAGAGTGAAATATTTCTATAGGAAATTTGGTGTGGGAATGTGATGAGGGGAAGGAATAAATATGATACAGAAAGAAAATAAAAGAGCATGTATAAAGGGGGGAGGGGGGTGGGTAGGGATATGGGTAAAAATGACAATTAACTTGTGGCATATACTGGTACAAATTTCCCAATGTTATATGTGATTTTGAGATGTATATAAATTGTACCAATAAAGAATTCAATTAAAAAAGAATCAGTTATGCACCATCCTTATTCCCAGAGAAGAAACCATCAATTATGATGTAAATATTAAGGCAACAGAGGCATTGCCCTCCAGCTAATATGTAACAGCTATATCACTGCTAATGGTAGGAAAGAATTCAACAGTAAATTTACAGTTAACTGCAAAATATTAACAAAGCTTTATGGCTGCCCTATTAAAGATTCAGGGTTTGGGAATGGGGGCATGCAAAAGGAAAGCCTTGGATTCTTAAACTAGATGATATAAGAAGGAGGAAAATTTTTCTCTGGATATTCTGCCAGAAGAGGCCTGTTTGAACAGAGCTGAGCACTTGTTGTCCTTCTACCTTCAGGAATTCTGCGAACTCTTTCTTGTAGGCTTTTGCAATAGGCCTGTCAGAATGAGAAGCCTCACCTTGTCTTGTCAGAGTGTGGATGCCACCTCTCTTTTAGAATTTATCTTGTAGAATTTATCAACTCACCACTTACTGACTTTAAATATCACTTTGTTGAGTTTGCAGAGGGATTTTCTTGAAGTAAATCACTGTGCAATTTCCTGGCTTTTTCACAGATTATAGTTTCATTGATGCTACCACCTGCTAGCCATTTTGCACTCAAACAATCTAACAAAAGTTTTTCCACCTCTCTTAGGACTTGTGTCCTCTGCTTGGCCAGCATTGTTACTCCTTGTGCCACACCAGTTCCTTTGATAGCATCTTTAGTCTTCAAAAATCACCTTCCTCAAGATTTGGAATCCAGACACTGTCAGATGCTTCCTAGGTCCTGGAGATCCATTTCCCTCCTTTGCTTCCTATGTTGTGCTCCGGTGTCTGGATTCCAAATCCTGGAGAAACTGATTTGTTGCTGCTTACCGTCTCATCATCTTTCTAAAAGTCCTTCTGTCTATATTAATTTGAATAAATAAGCAAGGTTTATTAAGCACTAATGATGAGTCCAGCATTACGGTCAATACTTGACCCTGCAGAGAGATTTATAAAGATGTTCTACTGCCCTGCATTATAAAAGGAAACATACACATATAACCCTATAATTATAAATGTTAAAATGAAATGGAAAAATGATAACACATAGAAAAATAACTCATAGAAAAGTGAAAGAGGATAAAAGTTTTGAATAGAAATGAATGTTTACCAAGCAAAGAAGATATCTCCTTCACAGAGAAAAAAACATTACATTTATATGTGGAGCTAGATAATGTAGCGGAGGCAAATGAGACCAGAACAAGTTAAAGTCAAATACTGCAGTTTGGACTGGAAATTCATCTCAGTGATATCACGGCTACCTTGTAACCACAAGGGCCTGAGCTCAATCCCTGGAACAACAACAACAGAAAAGCAGTTCTTGGATCATTGGTTAAGAGACTGTATTTTTGTTTAAATTCAAAACTCCAACATAAAAAGTACCACACTGAATCAAAGCTGTGAGTCTGTGGAAAAAGAAGTACAACTTATCTGTAGAGTACTTCCCTAGCATGTTGAAGGCCCTAGGTTTAATCCCCAGTTCTGCAAAAGAAAAAAAAATAAAATGAAAGAAAGAAAAAAGAAAAACAAAGAAAAGAAAACAAATACACACTTTCCCTCACCCCCAGTCAGAATGGCTATCATCAAGGATATAAAAAATAAGGTAATAAGTGCTGATGAGAATGAGGGGGTGGGCCAAGGAGGCCTTATACACTGGTGGTTCGAATGTAAACTAGTCCAACTATCCTGCAACTCTATCCTGATGGAATCCAGTGAGAATTCTATAGAAATACTTGCACGTCTATGTTTACTGCAGCTCAGTAGCTACATTATGGAGGCAGTCTAGGTGCCCATTAACAGATAAATCAATAAAGAAAATGTAATACACACAGTATATATATACGATTCAGCTATGAAAAGAGAACCTTATGTTATTTCCAGGAAAACAGATGAAATTAGAGATCTTCAAGTTAAGCCGCCTAAGCCTTGTTCAGGAAGCCAAGTATCAACATTTTTCTCTCATATGCAGAATCTAGAAAAACAATGACAATATGGAAATACAAGGGACAAATTAAACAAGATGAAGGCGATCAGGAGGAAGAGTGAGGGAAGGAAAGAGAATAACACAGTGACGGACATGATCAAGATATGCTGTACTGCCAGGCGTGGTGGCTCACGCCTGTAATCCTAGCACTCAGGAGGCAGAGACAGGAGGATTACTGAGTTTGAGGCTTGCCTGGGCTACATAGTGAGCTCAGGGTCTGCCTGAACTACAAAGTGAGACCCTGTCTCAAAAAAAAAAACTAAAAAAAAAAAAGATATGCTGTATGAATGTATGAAAATGTCACAATGAAGGCTGTTATTCCATATAATTAATATACACTAATAAATGAATTTCGCTTTATACAAGCTTTTAAAAGTCTCTTTGCTGATGCATGAAGTCATCAAGCACTGCATTTTATCTTCTCACATTGTTCTCTATTTATGGATTGAATGAAACACTAGAAATTCTACCTTTTTAACTCAATTTTATATAGAGTAATGGGTTTATTAAGTATGAGTTCCAGAAAATGTTTTGCTTAACTTCATTTATATGAGGCATTCTTGTTTACTTAAAAGGCAAAACCATTGGAAAGCAAATTCATTAGATTTCTTTTTGAGCCACATTAGTAAACATTCTCTTTAATGTATTTAGATTTCAAAGAAGTTCACTAGACACAGAACTACATCTCTTTCCTTAAATTTTAGTATCAGTCAATATTATACTATAGTCAAAATATTTGTTCTTTTGCCTACTGGCCTTGAATTGTGTATGAGTAAAATCTGAATGTGTAAGGAAGGAGCAAACTCTCCCTGGAAAGTGAGATCCCTGTAATCATGGGGATTTTCCAAGCTTGTGTTATGATTAGTCATAAATAATTTTGGGTTATTCACTTAATTCTTGTTGCCCTTGAAATCCCCAGTGCTACTGATGATAAGAGTATTATCATTGTGATAGTGAGAGAAAAATGAACAATTCTTTCTCTCTGAGGGAGTAGGATAGAACCCCAGGCCTTCTGGATGCTGAGTTAATATTCTAGCATGGAGCTATACTCCCTTTACTTCCTCTCTCTCAAAGTGGATTATGTGAAACGCTTTTTCACTGCCAGAGAAAATCATTTGTGGCTTCAAGAACAATAAATTTGTGAGACATTTTCATTTCTATATTCCAGATGAGAAACAAATACATAGAAGTTAAGAAATTACTTTCAAATCACACAGCAACGTAAACGTGATTCCAGTATTTGTTCAGATCATTTGAAGCAGTAATTTAGAAGAATTATAAATTTACACTAGCCCAGTTTAGACAAATATATTTTATTGGAACACTGGAAAATAATCTGCCTTACGCAGAGTACCGTAGCTTCATTTTCCTACTGGAAAGATGCTTTTCTGTGAGTTACAGTTTTGAAGGAAGATGCTACTGAAAGCAACAGGGCCATTACTAAAGCAACACAATCAGTTTTGCCACGAAATTCATTCGCAGAAAAGAAAACCAATAGTGTTCATGTACAACATCACAAGAATGTTTTATGTAATTGACAAAACCTTAAAACTACAAAAAACAAGCATGTGCAATTGGATAAAACCTAAGCAGACAGGAACACTCACATAAATCCAAGCAATGATGGTCAGCACAGGTGATCCTCATAATCACAACTTGAAAATGCAACTCCTGATTACCTTCAGTTGGGAATTAGGCTCTGTGATCTGTGTAATAGCTGTGACAGGTAGCAGCAGAGAAGCTCCAATAAAAAGACACAGAACTACATAATAACGTTACTGGGAGGTACAGATTAAAAAGTCAAGATTTATTAGAATTTGAACTTACAGTTACCACAGATAGTTCTCTTCTGTAGAGACTTAGGAATAGAAGAAATGATTTTCCCTACATTAATAAAAGTAATGAATAAATCTAAGCTATGATACCTGTATTTATGATACCTCGGCTGAATAGAAACACTCTTCATGTATTCCTATTCTTATTACTGTTGTAAGAACCTTATTTTGCCCTTCTAATTCCCAGGAAATGAAAAATACAATGTTCTTTTCAGTTCTCAATTATCTTCTTCTAGGAAACCATCTATCATAACCCTAGTGATCACCAAATTAATTTATACAATAATTGAAGAGAAAAACAAGTTTACAACATATCAGGATTACATCTTAATAAAAACTTTTAAAAATATATTTTTCCTTAAATTTAATAAGAACAGTGTGTATTCAGTCTCAGGCATAATTGGACAACAGTCCAATGACAATTTATTTTCCAAGTTCTAGAATCTCAGTAGGAAAATCTTTCACTTAAAAATCAGAATTCAACATTTTCTGCTGGGCCTAGATAAGAAAAAAATAACAAGGAGAGCATTAGGGAAGGAAGGAATGACACAGAGAGACATTTGAGATACATATTTTCTTGTTAGGTAGAATACATGCTGATTATATCTCAAAGAATTTTTCATCTTCCATTATATTGCAGGACTCTTTTAGGGGGAAAAATCTACCTGTCATAAATTTTAAAGTAAAAGATAACACAATTTATCAGAGAAAGGCAAACAAGGAAAGTTTAAATAACTGCTTTAGTTTTCTGTGCTGAGTAACAAATGACAAAACCAGTGGTTTGATCAGCTTCTTGGGCTTCTGTAGTCTAATTTTCACAAGACTAAAATCAAGGCATACGCTGCTTTGTATTCTGAAGGTAGTAAGTTAAAATCTTCTTTTGTATTCATTTTGGCTGTGGGTGAGATTCAAGCTCATGTAACTATAGGCTAAAGTCATCATTTTCTCGCTGGCCACTGGTGAGGAGCTGGCTTTGTTTTGCAGAGACCATTCACACTCCCCGATGTGAGGCCCTTTTCTTCTTCAACACCAGCACTGCTAAATCAAGTCTTTCTCGAGCTTTGTTTTGTCTTTTTGCTCCATCTTTTCTTTTTCTTTTTTTCCCTTTAGCTTGAGAATGTTCTTTTTTATGAAAGTCTCAAGTGACTAGATTAGTTCAGCCTACCCAGATAAACCAGGATAACCTACATATTTTAAGGTTCATCCCCCTAACTATATATGTAAATTGTGCTTTGCCACATAAAACAATAGAAATTCTGATACTACCCTATAGATGTCCTGGAGGGAGATACTTGGTCTACCATAATAACCTACCCAAGACCAAACAGCTGGTAATTTATGTAGCACTTTCTTAACAATTTATGACACTTGCTTCTTAGTGTATTACTCTTCACATAATACTTTGTTGCCCTATGAGTCATTTTCTTTCCGTCTTAGTTAACAGAGGACCACCACTATGGTCTAAACGTGAAAGTTCCCTAAGGCATGTGAGTTATGGACATGGTCTCAGGATGGAACCACTGTATTGGGAAGACATAGGACCTTCAGAATAAGGGCCTAGTGGGAAATCTTTATGGGATTTCTCTTTTTGACCCATTTCTCTTTCTTGCTTTTGCTTCCTGACTGATGATATAAATGGTTTGTTGTACTATGTGTTCCCACAATGATGTGCTGTTGTACCAGAGGTTCTGAGAAATAGGAACAGTTGATCATATACTGCAATCTCCAAATCTGTGGGCCACGATAAACTTTCTGTATAAGCTACTTATCTCAAATAGTTCATTGTCTGGCTACTGAAGCACCACTCCACTATTGCCAATAAATTATTTTCTTAATCCTGGGAATTGAACACAGGATATCATAAACTACCAAATATCCTACATCCTAACATTAAGCCACATTTCCAGACTATTGGTATGTAAATATTTCTTGAGAATAAGCAATATCAAAGATGGAAAAATTAAGCTGAGTTGTGGCAACACACCTGTAATTCTAGCACTTTGTGAGGCTGAGATAGTAAGTGTTATCCAAGCCTGGGCAATTTAATGACTTAGTAAGACCCTGTATTAATATAAAAAAATAAAAAGGGTTGGGGATATAGGTCAGTGTGAGTAACCTGGGTTCAATCCCTGGTGGGAGGGCAGAGGAAAAATGAAGACAATTAAAAATTTCAAGAAGCCAGAACTTCTAAGTAATGTAATATTCTGAGGAAAGAAATGTGCCATTTTTAGCCAAAGCTCACCATTTTAATTAGATGAAGCTAGTAGATAAAATGACCTACATTTCCTTATAGTAGGATGTCATATTTTTCATGATATGACAAGTGCTTTTTTTTTTTTCCTTGAGAAAGGGTCTTGCCTTATAGTTCAGACTAGCTCTGAGCTCACTATGTAGCCCAGAGAAGCCTCAAACTCAGCTGACCTCCTGCCTCTGCCTTCCAAGTGCTGGGTTTGCAGGTGTCAAACACCACACCTGGCACTGTGGCATTTGATACTGATTGTGGGTGGGTGTGAGTCACCACGGCCAGTATTGTATGTGGTTACCAGGGATTGAAGCAGGGACCTTGCACTTGCTAGGCAGGCACTGAAATCACTGAGCTCAATCTCCAGCCTGACATGACAAAATATTGATGAAGGAAATTATCTAGAATCAGCTAAGACATAATGAATACCTACCTACATGATAAGAAAATGAACTTATTTTGATTGATTTCTTTTACTTCATTAATCTAGTGAAAAGCTATACTTTCTTTCTGATATCAGTTCCAGCTGAAAGCTACGCATATATAAAACACACACACACACACACACACACACACACACACACACAATTTCCAGAAATTAGTCTCCCATTCTGAATCTAGTGTTTTCAATCAATAAATCTCACTTCTAAGCTTAAAAGCTCTCCCAACTGTTTGATTGGATTGAATAATATCAATTTTCTGGGCCACAGATTCTCTTATCCAGAAGTTAAAAAATGAACATCTTTCATGCTTATAACAGCTTTAATTTTCTATGGTTCCATTATTTCAAATACTAAAAATAAATATTTTTGGCATATTACCCATTTTAAAACATTGTTTTATAAGAGATTTTCTGAATTTCTACTGAAATTTTGAGAGATCTTAGATGTCATATTTCAAATGTTTTTATTTAAAATTCATTTAGTCTTCTACATGGCTAAATTACTACCATTATTACTATTGGTCTTATTGTTACCTTTTTGATATAACCCTATGTTCTTTGATGCTTTCTTTTGGTGCTTTTCTCCATCCCTGTCCCTGTCCCTGTCTGTGTCCCTCCTCCCCTCCCTCCCTTACTCCCTCCCTCCTCCCCTGCCTTCCCTCCCTTCTCCTCCTTCCTCTCTCCCTCTCTCTGATAGAGATCAAACCCAGAGCTTCGTGCATGCTATGCAAGCACTCCACTCCACCATTAAGCTAAAGCTCCAACTCCCACATTATTTATTTTTATTAGTACAGTGCGTGGTACATAATGGTCACATTTCTTGTGTGTGTGGAGTGGGTACATGTACAGTCATTCCAGCACCAGAGAATAGTCAATGGATAAACTGGCTTTGAAAGCTGCTTAACAGTTCTTACTTTAACCTTACATCTATGTATTTTTGCAACATGAAGGCAAATGTCCACAATTTGGGAATTTCAGACATACAGCTTCTTATTCAGTTTAAAATGGCACTGGAAAATGGATTTAATATCTAATGGGAAAATGGAATAGAAGGCCTGATCCTTAGTCTTAGGAATCTAATATTATGGATGTGGGAAAGATAGAACTATAACAACATTTTCATTGGGATAAGCTAACTTCTGTAATGAGATAATCCTAAAACTGCAGTGGGTTAAACCAGAAGTCTATTCATTGACTCAGCATCTATTGGTAGTGTTGTCGTGTGTGATGGGTGTGGAGGGACTTTGCCTCCACACAGTTATTCAGGAGCACGGGCAGCCAACAGCTCTGCAAATCTGTAGCAGATGATTTTCAGAGTCAGCATGGAAGGAAGTACATTGCTGGCACTCAAGGGAAGGAAGGAGGATGGCAAAGAGATTATTTTCATGTGTCAAGCTTGGAAGAGGATACACGATTTCCCATTATGTGCCTCAGGCTATAAGTCATCAGTAAAGTTACTCCTAACTGCAAAGAGGGCCGGGAACTACTGCAGCGCTCACTTAGGCATCTAGGAAAAGCAAATGTGCTTAATTATAAGCTGGAGATCTCCTTCGGAAGTATTTTAACTGGTGAAAAGTGACAACTTTTCAAATGTTTAAATGCAAAGAATTAGTTGTTTGGGGATCTATAATATCCATTCCCTTATTAAAAAAAGAAATCTTTGAACATTTTCACAGCTATGGTGAGATATAACTTTCATAGCATAAAATTCACACATTATCGGGACATAATTCAATGCTTTCAGTACATTTATGCAATTATGCAATTATCACCACAATCTAGTTTAAAATATTTCTAACACACCAGCCAGTTCAATTGTACCCATTTGAAATCAACTGTCATTTCTATATCCAGTTCCAGGCAACTAGTAATGTTTTTCTGCCTCTAGTTTTCCTTTGCTAGAAATTCACTATAAATGTAACCATATTGTATATACTCATTACAACTGTCTTTTTCCACTTAAAATAATATCGTGGAAGTTTATCCACACTGTTGAATGCATTGGCATTTTGTTCCTTTTATTGAGGGTACAATTGTGCTGCAGTTTATTCATTCACCAGTGGACAGACATTAGGGCAGGTTCCTAAAGATGCTGTCAGCACTTTATACAAGGCTTTGTGTAAATGTTTAAATAAATATTTTCATTAGATATCTAGGAATAGAATTTCTGATATGCTGATGTTTAATAGTTTGAGGAACTGTTAAGCTGTTTCTAAATGTCCTATTTTATGATCCTAACTAGCAATGTATGTTCCTCCTCCTCCTTGCTGGCTGTTGGTATTATCTTTTTTACTATAACCATCCTCTAGGTCTCAGTGTAGCTTTAGTGTTCTTCCTTTTGGTGCCTGAAACGTGATGCCATGGCACTATGTACAGGCAATACTCCTAATGGGATTTTGTGAATTTCTATCCTTATTGACAGCACTCATGGAAACTAATTTCAGGTAGGCCCTCATCTCTCTACTTCATATTTTTCAGAAATTTGGCCCCTTTAATAAACACTAAAATGTTTTGCTATGCTAAGTTCATAACAGTCAGGCTTCTGTGGAGAAACAGAATCCACAAATTATTTATAATCATAGAGGAAATATTTTGTGCATTTGTGGAGTCAGAAAGTCAGGAATCTATGAGAAAGCCTGGCACACTGAAACCCCAGCAGGATGGGACTCTCCAGTGTGAGTGGATACTATAATCTTTTAGAATTTCTTCTGCAGAGAACCTCGGTTTTTCTTTTAAAACTTTTCAACTGATTTGATTGTTCAATTCTATTATTGAAAATAATCTCCCTTAGTTAGAGCCTATTTTATTATTATTATTATTATTATTTTATTATTATTATTTTTGAGACAGGGTCTCGCTTTGTAGTTCAGGCTGGCCCTGAGCTCACTATGGAGCCCAGGCAAGCCTCGAACTCAGCAATCCTCCTGTCTCTGCCTCCCGAGTGCTGGGATGACAGGCGTGAACCACCACGCCTGGCAGTTAGAACCTATTTTAAAGAGTATCCATATGTATGAGTACAGCCCCAGAAACAACTCTGTTTAGTTTGAATAACTGAGTACAGTATCCTATTCAAGTGGACCCTTGAAGCTGCCATCACAGTATCCATTGAAAGAAGACTGGCTTTGCAAAACATTATTCATTTTCTAATAGCTAAAATAAATCTTTCAAGACAGTACTTGGTTTGGCTGTTAAAATTGAAAAATAATATTAGTGGCTGGGTTCTTTTTTAAAAAGGACAAGTTTTCAAGCAAAGAAAAGTCAATTTGGTTCCCAGTGATTATTATTGTCCAAAGTATCGATGTATGACCATCTTAATAAATCATGTTCAGCACACAAACGAAACACCAAAGTGGTTAAAAAGATAATTCTAAGCTAAATTTCTGAATACCAGGAAGGAGTAGAACCTAAAATATTCTAGACTCCCTGTACCTGAACTCTTTAGCAAGCTTAATATTCTTATTATAGCAGGAGGTAAAGATTTTTATAAAATCAGAACAGCCAAAGACATAATTTTAATTTGTATTTATTTTTATATCTCATCCTATGAATTCATATTCACTGTACATAAAGATGGAAATTCACCTAAAGTGTGGACCAGTCATATTCAGTCAGACTTCTTCCATCTTTATCACTTTCACCATATGCCCATTTGTACTAAGGAATGATACTGTGAAAGCAAACAAATATTGTATTGTTAAAATGATCCATATAGAACAATTATGGAAACACTTTGTGGATGTTCAAACTTAATTTGCTCATACTAAGGCCTTGAAGGTGATTTACATAGGATGAGTCATCTGACACCAACTCATTATTTAGGATGAGTCATCATACACTAAGTGATTCCACTTACACAAAAATCATATAAAGAACTATCTACAGCAACAAAAGACACAGATATTTGAGGAAACTCTGTATAAAGTTTTAAACTAAAAAAAATCTACGTGCATTTGAATTATCATCATTACTATTCTGGTCAGAAAAAAATGAATGTTCTGGTAAATGGATGTCTCTTTGAACATTATTTTCGACTCCTTTTTCCTTTGGCTAATAATGCTTTCACTCCTACCAGAGATCTATATTCTTAGGGCTGAGTTAAGGCTATGTCTGAAAGGGGTGAAGTCTTCATTGATAAATAAAATTGATGCCATTCACAACACATGATTATGTGCTCTCATGGAGTAGAAATGTAAAGCCTAGAGATGTAGCTCTGTGGTCACCTGAACAGGATCTTGGGTTCATTCTCCAACACAATAACCTGAACCATAAAATTTTAAATTCCTACCATATTTGTGAGAGAAGCCTGAGGAGTGTGGCCAATAAGTGAAAAACTCCCCATTTTTGAATATAAGCATAATTCAGCAGTGCATGTATAATTCTTTGTCATCAACTATATCACTGCAAATGTGCTTTCAGTGTCCTTTAAAGAGTTTTCTGTTTGTTACCATGCCTTAAAAATCTTCCCCAATGTTATGTGTGATTGTGAGATGTATATAAATTGTACCAATAAATAATTCAATTAAAAAAATCTATCTTTGACAAATTCAGGCCATGGTAACCCCTTGTTTAGAACGTTGGTTTTTTCTTTTCATTTTTATTCCTCTGTTTTTTTGGTGGTAGTAGGGATGGAACCTAGTGAACTGCGTATGTTAAGCTCGTGTTCTACTACAGAATTATATGCCCAGACTGTAGTTCTTTATTTTTAATTTGCATTTTGGACAATAAATTGAAAAGTGATGTGAGTGTGTATGAAATATAACACCAGTGCTATACAATGCTTTCTGATTATTAAATATTAGATAACATCATGCCAAGTAGATTCTGTATGCTTAGGATGAAAATTTAAAAATAAAGGGCTTTTCAGTGAATGTAGCTCAATGGTGCCTCCCCTGCCTGGAAAGTGCAAAGTCCTGAGTTTGATCCCGGGTAATAAATAATAATAATAATAATAATAATAATAATAATAAAATAGGAAGAAGGAGAAGAAGAAGAAGAAGAAGAAGAAGAAGAAGAAGAAGAAGAAGAAGAAGAAGAAGAAGAAGAAGAAGAAGAAGAAGAAGAAGAAGAAGAAGAAGAAGAAGAAGAAGAAGAAGAAGAAGAAGAAGAGGAAGAAGAAAAGACTATAGGGCTTCTTGAATCAGTGCAGTGCTCCCAAATTTGGCAAGATAAGAGCTGTACTCAGATGATACGTGGCAATGCTAAGTGACAGTGGGCAATTTTATTTTCCTGATGCACCGCTGTGCTTTCATAGCATCATTGTTTTCTGCTTTGATATCAGTGAAGCCAGTAAAACATATTACTGCACTGCAAGTGAATTGACTATGTCTTCATCCTAATTAATAAATGAAACTATTTAATGTCTTGAACATAGACACAGTCCCTCTGCTTACCACTCTCGTTAACTTTTCATTTTGCAAATATAGCTTAAATATCACTTCCCCTAGGAAGCCTATTGAAAATGGCCTACCCTCCAACTGTGCAAGAACCCTATGCTGCCAGTGTTATGCCACTTTCCTTTACAGCATTTAGTCATCATTTTTACTAGTAATACATTATCATTATTTTCAAAATACCAGAATACATATAGCAGCTTGTGACTTCATTTTTTTTCCTTTTATCTGACATTTTATATGTAATTTGCAATATTAGTGTCATGGTAAATGCTGACTTTCAAGCAGAAAATTACCTACAGGACTCTCAGAAGTGGAGATAGTTCTCATTAGAAATGGAAAAGGAATGCTAATTCCAGTTATATGGGTTAATGCAAACTATAGTTTTTAGAAGAAATGCTTCTGCTTTATGTCAATTGATGATAAAATAGAAGTTGAATGTCAATCATTTCAGGAATACTAGAATTAAGTTTGGAAAGAGAATTTAATGATACCTTAGAAAAATGGTGATAACTTTTGAGAAGTATTATTTGAAAATAATTGCCTTATATATCATTGTGGCAAAAACTTATGTATGAGCATTCATTCAATACTTATTGACTGCTAACTGGCAAGTAAAGTATTGGGAATTATAGGGAATGAAAATAGAATAGCATGATTATTGTTCATTAATTTATAGACTAGCAGAAAAGTATATAAAAGTTTGCTAAGTTATGGATATAATATCAGAATCTTTAGAAAATTATAAAACAGTAGCTATTATAAAGCCACTGGAAATATTCAAGTGTCATTTTGCAATTGAACATGAATATTATTTGTGGGAATGGGCAGTACAGGAAATATTAAATGGTATTGCCCAGAAAGAAACAAAAGTTTTATTACATTTGATATAGAAAACAAAGAAAGAAAATACATATATTTCTAATATATTTGGTACAAGAATGTCATGAAAAATGGCGATACCACTGGTCAAACAATTTGAAAAAGTAAATTAACAGGAATTATGTAATGTATTTTGCTGAGCCTGTTCTTTCTATGATCTGAGTAGCTGGAATATTACATCTATTCAGGGTATATGTTAAGTACTTTTTTTTTTTTTTTTGAGACAGGGTCTCGCTGGTCTCAGGCTGGCCCTGAGCTCACTATGTAGCCCAGTCAAGCCTCGAACTCAGCAATCCTCCTGTCTCTGCCTCCCGAGTGCTGGGGTAACATGTCAGGTACTTCTTTAAGAGATATATTATATCCCTTCTATATAAGAACAATACTGAAAATTTTTCATTGATTAGTTAGACTGTTTTCATTAAGACTGATATCTAGTGCTAAAGACAGTGATGCACTAAAAACTAGCCATTTTTCACAATAAGTTCTAAAATATCTTTAGTAAGTTATGCCACCCTTCCTTGATGTCATGGTACAAATGTCAGTTTGGGGGTAATGTTGTACTAATGTCAACTATCATATTTCCCACTTAGCTAGTGTAAGGGTTTGGAGGCACTAGTGCCTCTTCTCTCTGAGGGTCCATCTTCCAATGTTTAAAACGAGTACACAAATATCTACATAGTAGTTGATTCTTTTTAAGTTTTTTCACATGAAGTTTCACTTTGTACTTCAGGCTGGCCTTGAACTCACTATATAACCCAGGCTAGCCTTGAACTCATGGCAATCCTCCTGTGTCTGCCTGCTGAGTGCTGGGGTTACAGGCATGAACCAGCACACCTAACAAATTATTTCTCTCTATAGAATATATATCTTGAATTTCAGTTTGATTTTGAATATTTAATCCAATAATGTGTAAAATATATAAGCATAGATATTGTCACATAGTAGACACTTAAAATATGTCATGTAGTTTCAAGGTACATGAACCCAGATAAAGTTATTATTCTGAAAAATTTTGAACTTATTCAAATAAAGTAAATGAACTTAATGATTGGACTCAGCATTGTTTATTTGAAAAACAACTAAGGAAAAAAATCATTGTTGTCTCAGGATTCTTTCACTTCTTGTCTTCTAGATCTGTGTCTCTGTGCTATTAATGCTATTTCCTTAACAATCATTAAGTGATTTTATTAGTCTTTCATTTAATGACTCTCTTCCCATTCTCACCCTATGGGTGTGTCAGAGGGTTTTCCATATTCAACAGTTTTGCACAGAGATTCAAGAATCATATTACATCAAAGTGGATTAACTCTGTAGTAGAACACAAAACTTGCCCCAAATAGTCAGAATCATTAGATTTCAAACAACTGTCATACCTGTTCTGAGTCGTGCTAACCAATGTTGTCTTGTTGACTTCTGTTTCTACTGCATTCTCTTGGTTCTCGTTACCTGAATGTCTCCGCTCAGGTGGCCTTTCTAGCTCCACTTACTCTTTACATGTGGTTACCTGAGAATATATCCTTTTCTGTCTACTGTTCTTTGAGCTGACAGCACAACATAACCTGGAATGTGCAGTGACAGACAAAGTAGGACGGCAACATTGGTTGTAACTGTTCCATGTTTACTGTTGAGTCACCAGGCATAAGCCTGAGTAAATGGAACTGATGATTGCACACCTGACTCAATAAAATGTCAGTTGTAAGACATAGTGGCTCTGCTGAAAGAACAGCACAGCATGGGAAGCAGGGAAGTCTGGTATTCTAAGACAGGAAACTTGGTAGAGAAGCCTGGAGAGACCTGATATTGGATATATAAGAGTGTGGGATTTCAACCATCTTGTATAAGATGAAGCTATGTAAGAGGGAGAGAAGATAGATTCTGGCGCTGCGATTTTGTTTGTTCCTTCCTCTGCCTGCTATGACGACATGATGAAAGACGTCTTGAAGGCATTTGACAAGTCTGTTCTCTACTAAATCCATAATCAGTTTAGCCCTGAGATGTGCACGTTGAAAATGAAAGCAGCACCACGTAGAGGCAACAGAAATGCCAAGTGAAAAACCTTCCTTTGGAATACCCAGTAGTCAGGGAAGATCACTTGAGAATCTGCATCTACATTTCCGCAGTGAGTCTGTAAAAACCTCCCTCCCTTCGAGAACCGCAGCAGCTCGTCTGTTTGACAGCACTGCTCTGCAACCGCACTGTTCACAAAGCACGCGTGTTTCCCACAGTGTTACGCTCCACTTTCGTCTTTTGGTGCTTGACAGGATTTAGTCTGCTGTGGTACTTATGTGTATATTTGGAAATAGATTGAAGCCATTTCAATGCATCAACTATTTGAATTTCTTTTCTTTCCATCCTTTCCCTATCATTCCAAATGAGAAAAAATATACAGTATTCTAAATTTTAGGAACAAATTATTTCAGTTTTCTTCTATATGATCTTGTCTCCCTGAAACAACTTGTGGAATCTGTTGATAATCCTTTCTTTTAAACAATCTGCCCTAAAATTATACACTTTCCATTTTTAAAAATTTCTTAGTTTAATTTATTTATGGGTACATTATATATACAAATCACAATTATACTCCACGTTGTCACAACTTAATTCTCGTTTTTCCCTTACCCTACTCACCCTACAACTCCCGCCCCTATATACAAAAACTTTGTTTCCTTTTTTAACCATCAATTTTTTCTTTCCTCTCATTCTTCCCTTTGAATATTTACTATTTACAATATCCATCATGCATTCTAGAACACATTTACACTTCAGTTTCTCATACCAGAGAAAAGGAACAATATTTATGCAACTGTGACCTATTCGCTTTCCATTTTAATTCCTGGTTTGTCCAAATTACTTCTTTCTCAAAATGCTTTATATCTTGCCATTGATGCAAGACATGGACACATTGCTGAGAAAGTGTGTAGGCTAATATCTTGTAATTATCACCAAAAGCATGTGTCACACTCACTTTTTATTTGGTGTTGTCATTCTGAAAAATACAATTTTTTACTTTTTTGGTTGAGGGTGTTTGGGAAATATTTATGGAATGTGTCTTTAACAATCTTTGATAGACTTAAATGAGTCAGCTTTCATACTGTGCTGATGACTATATATTAGGAGTATCTGGAAATACCTGTGTTGGGCCTTTGAAAAAGGGCAGAGTTCTCAGCCTTCATTGTGCAAAGAATAATCTAGACACCAGGTCATATAAAAATGCTTTGGCAGTTTTTTTTTTTTTTTGCTAATTTTCTGCCAGTGAATTTTGAAAGGCATTTCCCTTAAGACCCCTTTCCGTTTTTCATTTTACTCCGTGAAATTGGTAGTGAATCCCTAAACAGAATTAGTGCAACCTTTTACATCTCAAGCTGAGCATTTTAATGCCTGAATTGATTGGTGGATCTTCTGTAACATGCATTTTCTATGCCCTGCTGACTTTGCTGTCAAACTCATGATATGGACAGGATCTGTATTTGTCCAACTCAGTAATACTGCGACTTTAAGCAAACATATTTGTCCTCTTTAAAAAGTTATGAGAGGGTTATAATGATGATAAAATAAAATTTTGAAAGCAGTGTACTACTACACAGCTTAATATATTCCTTATGTTGTCCATTCTACTTTGATCTGTTTGGTTTCTCCAATATATAAATATAAACAAAATTAATTTCATTTTCTGTCTCTCTATATATATGAACAGAAATTATATATGTGCATATATACACACATACACACATATATATACATATATGTGTGTGTATATATATATATATATATATATATATATGGAGATTTGTGTTCTAATCTTACCTCAGACACTAAAGAGTTTGTGATATTGAGTGTATCTTCTTCATTTGGACATTTGTGTACGCAGTGAGCCCACAGAATTTGCACTGAGCTACAACCTATGCTCTTGTTATTTTTACTTTCAACACAAGATCTCATTAGGTTGCCTAGGTTGGACTCAAACTTTGTCATCTTCTTTTTTTTTACATTTTTAATTGAATTCTTTACTGGTACAATTTATATACATCTCACAATCACATATCATATTGGGGAATTGGTACCAGTATATGACACAAGTTAATTCTCATTTTACCCATATCCCTACCCATCCACACCTCCCCATCCCCTTTATACATAACATTAAAACAGAAACAACAAGCCTGCTGGAAAACAGATTAGGTAAAACTCCTGGAGACATTGGCTTAGGCAGAGACTTTATGAATAAAACCTCTATAGCATAAGAACTAGCAGAAAGAATCAACAAATGGGGTCTCATCCTACTGAAAAGCTTCTGCACAGCAAAAGAAGTCACTGGCTCTGCTAAAAGACAACCAAAAACATGGAAAAAAATCTTTACTAGCTGTTTATCAGACAAAGGGCTATTATCTACAATATATATAGAATTCAAACAGATCTGCCTCCCCAAGTTTAAAGACCCAATTGAAAAATGGGCATCTGAAATGAACAGACACTTCTCAGAGGCAGAAGTCAAAGCAGCCAAGAAGCATATAAAGAAATGTTCAACATCACTGGTCATTCGAAAGATGAAAATGAAAACAACACTGAGATTTCATCTCACTCCACAAAGAATGGCCACGATCGGGCCGGAGGGTTAGCTCAGTGGTTCCGGCGCCTGCCTCGCAAGCATAAGGACCTGAGATCAATCCCCGGTTACCACATATAATGCTGGGTGTGGTGGCTCACGCCTGTAATCCCAGCACTCGGGAGGCAGAGACAGGAGGATTGCTGAGTTCGTGGCGGCTTGCCTGGGCACCATAGTGAGCTCAGGGCCAGCCTGAACTACAAAGCAAGACCCTGTCTCCAAAAAGCAAAAAAAAAAAAAAAAAAAAAGAATAGCCACGATCACAAAATCAACCAACAATAAATGCTGGTGTGGCTGTGGGGAGAAAGGCACCCTTCTCCACTGTTGGTGGGATTGCAGACTTGTGCAACCATTGTGGAGATCTGTGTGGAGATTTCTCAGAAACTAGGACTAGGGGTCCCATTTGACCCTGCTATGCCCCTGCTAGGACCGAAAATAATTTTAAAAATCATATTGGAAAGACAGATGTACACCCTTGTTCATAGCAGCTCAGTTTGTGAAAGCTCAATCTTGGAAACAACCCAAATGTCCATCAGCTGGAGAGTAGATAAAGAAGATTTTTTTTTATATATAAAATGGAGTATTATTCTGCCATAAAGAATAACAAGATTGATTCATTCATGTGCAATTGGAGACACCTGAAGGATATACTAATAAGTGAAATAAATAGATCACAGATAGGCAAATACTGGATCTTCTCTTTGAGATAAAAGTGTATGTCATTTTCTTGACTCAGCCTCCCAGAGAGCTGGGATTACAGTTGTGTGACATTGTCCTAGGCTACCTTTTTCTCCTCATCTCAGATAATGCAGTTTATCAACAAGTACTGTATACAAAACAATCCTCCATAGATTGAAACCTAGCCTTTGTCCTATGTGTGACCTTAAATGAGTTACTTGTGTGTGTCTCAATGGTGATAATAATCCTAATTGATAGGGATATTGGGAGGTTTATTTTTATTATATATTTATATAAATTTATTACACATTTATGATTTATTATAAATGCATATAATGTATTATACATTTATAACTTATAGTTATATGATGTATTATACATTTATATAATATATTATGAATTTATTAATTTTGTTAATACAGGGAAATTTGAACACTGGCACTTACAAAATATTCACTAAATATTAGAAGTACTTATCTGGAAAATCTGACCCATAAATCAAATCAGATTTCTCATCTTCCAATTGTATATTTCTGTTTTTGTAATTGTGTGCCTGCTCCTTAAGAAAAACCTCTGTGAAATTCTTCTCAGAGCATTTCACATTGCATTTTTCATATAGTTCACAAAAATGTTTGATGAATTAAATGAAACAAATAGAAAAATCTATGTTACAGAAAAAAAGCTAAATCTCTTGTGTACTGTTTCCAGAAGATTTACCACATGGGTCTTGCCAAGACATAGAATTTAAAGAAAATAATTTTGAAAGTATTTTTATTACTTAAGACAAACTAATTTGGTGAATGATTTTCAAACTGTTTTTCTAAGGTGGAGATTAAAATTTTATTACAAGTAAAAATATGATTGCCTGAGAAGCAAAGAACTTTAAAATGGAATAAGTACATTCCTTAGGCAGTTAAAAGTAGAAAGAAAAGTACATTTAAAAAGCAATATACAATGTTAATAGTTGGTAAGTCTGACATATAAAATTTACCTTATCATTCATTGGTGCCTCCTGTAGATATACAGTTACTCTGTGTTCTCTTAAAAATGTATAAGCTTTTGTTCTCATGGCTAGCAGAAACTGGATGCTATGTAAAAGAATATAAAGAGAAATAGATGGTTGAAATAATTTACAAAGTTAGTTGAATACCAAGGTAACCCTTTGGATTCCCTTCATAATTAGGATACATGTCTCACAGTAATTAACAGACTAGAGTATAATGATCTGTGTATGGGACTTTCTTCCTAATGTACTATGAGTTTTGGGGAAAATACTTTATATTATTGATCTCTGTGCTACTGTGGTTTACTCTATTTCCTGATGCAAAGCAGGTAATAATATTTATGGAACAAATACTTAAACAGAAAAAGAGATAAAAATTAATAAAAATGCCAATGGAATACATACTTAAGGAGAAAAGAGTGAAAAATTAATGAAGTCACCATTAACTTTATTTCTTGGAGAATTAAGAAATGACAGCTAAGAGTTTCTTTTTGACGACTTAGCAATTATTTGAATATAATCAGAAGGAGAATAGCTGAATAGTTGGCATGGTTTATCAGATACCTTATAATAATTTTGGTGGCGGAAAGCTGGAAACAGCACACTACTTAATATAACTCCCAGTGTAGAGGCAGAGTTGGATGCTAGTATAGAAGCATCTGGGAACCCTGTCCAACCATGGACATCTGAAAGCTTGTTTTTGCTACTTCCTCAGTGAAGTCTAATGAAATGACTGATGGTCTTGGTGTGTGAGAGGTTTTGTCCATACCCTTCTATCTAGGTACTCTCTCAGCTGTTGGACTCTCAGATTTCTGTGGAAAAGAGAAAAATAAAACTCATTTTTTAATGAAAGAGTATATATCCAAGTAGGATATGAAATTTAAAATAGTGCACACATATTTCAATCATAGCAGTTCTTAGGAAATCAAGTAAATCACATATTGTCTTGTGTTTTCCCTCTTCCCTACATATTGATAGCAAATAGAACATCGTTTTCTCTAGACAACTATCTATTTCTTAGACTTAGTTATATTTTCTTCAAGTCCTAAAATAATGGTTTGTATAAATTCAGCTTTGATGATGTACTGATTTTAACTGGTGATGATTAAAATGAAGCATTTTATACTGTTACCCCATGATGTGGGCATTCAGTGTGACAGTAGGCTATTTAGTTAATACCTTCGTTTTAAACCTTCAACTAGAGAGGAAGTGGTCTTGCAAAGATCATTATGAATGCTGTGCAAAGTGAGGGGATTCACATCCAGATCTCATATCCAGCATTCAGCTGCCCTTCCAACTATAAGTACTGTCTTACAAGAAAGGGCAAAGTGTCTTTCATGTAAAACAAACAATCCTTAAAATGTAGTGGAAATGTTTAAAAAAAAGTTGCCTGTGATTATTTCAATCAGCTCAATAAACTACACCTTAATGTATTCAGGGGAAGCAATTTAAGACACAGGAGATTTGTATATTCTTAACTTGGTGAGCTTATTATGGTATTTCTTGCATGCTGATCATCCTTCTTTCTCTAAATTATAACCAAGATTTACAAGTTCTTCTTGTAAAACAATTCTAGAAAAATATAGCAGTAATAGACATTTCTAGAGAAAAGCAGTGACAGATACACTACAGAAAATGCATTTGGAGGGAACACTGAATGCACTATGTGGTCCTGAACATTCCATAACTAATCTTCAGTGCACAGATTACATCATATATTACCTAGTTTACCGAGTTACTATGTGCTCTCATCATAAGCCAATGTTTTTATTTTGTTATACTTTGTTATTGTGAGACAGGCTCTTAGAAAGAGCCCAAAGTAACCTTAAATTTGAGATTCTCCTTCCTTAACCTCATGAGTGCTGGGATTACAAGTGATGCCACTATGTCTGACAAAAATTAAGTCTTAAATTAATGTTTCTTCATGTTATTTTATAAGGTGGAGATATTTATAAATATATGTTGAATGACTGAATGACAAGGTTTTTTTATTTTAACATCTCTTGGTACTTTATATATACACACATCATGATCACATTCAACATTGAAAATTTGTACTAGTATATGACATGATTTAATTCTCATTTTTTCTCATTCTGCTACCCACCCTACAGCCACCTGTATGCATAAGCTTTATTTCCTTTTTTCATTACCATTGCATTTTTCTTTCCCCTCATTACTTAGCCATACAACCTATTTCTCTTTGAATGTTTTCTATTTCATAATATCTATCATACACTCTAGAATTCATTTACTTTCTCATTTTCTCATACAAGAGAAAATAAACATTATTTACACATCTGTGACCTATTTATTTCACTCATGAGCATGTCCTAAAGGTACATCTGTTTGAGTATAAGTGACTCAAAATTATCAGTTTTTATGGCAGGATAATAGTCTATTTTATACAAAAACCAAATCTTTATCCAGTCTCCAGTTAATGGGCATTTAGGTTGTTTCCAAGATTTAACTATCACAAACTGAGCTGCTATAAACCTGAGTTCACATATATTGCTGTGATATGAATCTTGTAATTATTTCATGTATATCCCTAGCAGGGTCAAAAAGGGCTCTCTCTAAGCCTAGTTTTCTAAGGAATCTCCACACTGGTCTCCACAGTGGTTGTACCAGTCTACATTCCCACCGACAGTGGAGAAGGGTTCCTTTTTCTCCACAACCTCGCCAGCATTTATTGCTGGCTAATTTCGAGATAGCAGCCATCCTTATTTTTGACATCTTTGGAAATGTACTTTTTGAGATTTCTTTGGCATATGTTATTATAATTGATTGCTGATCATTATTTCTTTACTTAGAATTTACTTGTAGTAAGTAATGGATAGGAAACATAGCAACCCAAGGACCTGGTCTTCTGTTCACTCTTGGATTTCCAGCACATTTTACAGTGCTTATAAATAATAAAGGTTCAGTAAATATCTGATGAAATTTGAATGAAAACTTATGCAAATGTTATGTTTACCCCTCCTCCTACAAAATGTTTTATCGATTAGGAATTTCATACAAGAAAACAAATTAATCTCTCATATATTAAATTTTAGGAGAATGGGTAAGGTATTGGTATGGAGGACTTTTGCTATTGTTCAAGTATATGATACAAAGGTTACTATCGAACACATTTATTTGTATATAGTCATTCCTCCTTGTAATATTTACTTGGAATGTTTCCTTTAGTAGAACATAATATCAATTCAATTTACAATTATAATAAGGATCTAGAGTTTTTACTTATATAATTTCTATGGCTTTAAAAATATCATTTTCCTAAAACCTAATGCAATTTCTAATGTTTATCTTTGCAAAATTTATGAGTTGGATTGTTCATTTTTTCAGATAACTCATGCTAAATTAAATATTGATGGAGAGATGAAAAATTATTCTAATATGTATAGTATTTAGGACTAGTTAAATATGGACTATGTGTAGACTTAACAAATATGTATCTGTCTCAAAGATTCAATCAGTATTCCACCAAGGAATATATTCAGATGGCAAATAAATGAAGATATGTTCACTGTCTTTTGTCAGAGATATTAAATGAAGGTCACAATAAGATGCTATATAGTTAAAAGAATGACTGGAATTTTAAAGTGATTATAGAAAATTTTGATGAAAATACAGAGCAGTGGGAATGTCCATAGCTTGCTGGTAGCAATACAAGATTATACTGTTAATTTAGAAAATCATTTCTTAATTTCTTATAAAGTTAAATGTAAACTTGGCATAAAAATCAGTGGTCATATTTCTAGTAATTTATCCAAGAAAACTTAAACATATGTCCACAAAACATACAGGAATACTCATAGAAAAATTTACTATAATAGTCCTAAATTGGAAGTAAATCAAATGCTCATTAAATGCTGACGAAATAAATGTTGTATATCTTTTCAAATTGATATTGCTTTACAATCAAAAGACATAAACTACTGATATATGCAGCGACATAGAATCCTAAATACATTAATTGAAATAAATTGAACATAAAGGTAGTGCACTGTGTTATCAGAGACCCCTGATGTGGGCCCTGATCTCCTACTCACTGTTGCAATGCAAGGCAAGAAGAAAGACTCAGTGACAGAATTAAAGAGAGAGACAGGAGCCAGGATGGCCAGTGCTGAATAAACAGCAAGGACTTTGAAAGGCCAGAACCAGTGTTATTAATTGGGGAAACAATCATTGTTAGGTTGGGGTAAAGAGGCTACGTGTGATTGCTAAGGATACATTGCTGATGCGGGCAAGGCTTGCAAAGGAAGAGACAAAGCACTCTCATGATAATCTGGGAGCAGAATTTGAGTAAGATTCACTCTGACCTTAGCTGTGTGTTTTATGCTTTGGTCAGACTCACTCCTTAAAATAAGCCACCTGAAGGCTTAACTCAGTCTGCACTGCTTATAGCCTGCTTTGGCCATGTTCAGTGGGGTGTTTCCCACACTGTATGATACTAGTTATATGAAATTCTAGAATAGCCAAATCTATAGTGAAAGAAACTATGCCTGTGATTCATAAGAATCAGGTATGGGAAGAAGTTTGACTGAAAAAACAAAAGACTGAAAAAATATTTTGTGATGACAGAATGTTCTATATCTTGAAGTGAAAGCTACAAGACTATTTTCTAATATCCATTGGATTGCATACTTAAAATTAGTGCCTTTTATCATATATAAGCTATATGCTATTAAAATAGTTTTTAAAATATTAACCTCAGAAAACTTCTATTACTAACCAACCGTATTCCTTTAAAAGATTTATCAGCAGTCTTCCCATTGGTATTTTTAAAGGCATCTGCTAAAACTGAAACCATACGCAGGTGATATATATGAAGTTCTTCATCAGTAACACCTTGCTGTGTTGGTCCACCTAGCTGTCAGCCTCCAGCATTGATATATAGGAGAACTTTTAAAATATCAGCCTGATCATGAAAAAGTAAGATATGGTTGATGTAAGGGGACAAGAACAGAACACAGAGGATGTTAGCAAAGTCAGACTGACATACTGTGATGGGTGTTATGTGAAGCAGCAGAGTTACTCTTGGACAAAAGACAATGGAAGAAAGAATAAATTGAAGGTGAATCAAAAGAAGAAGGAGGGTAGGGCACGGTGGCTCACACCTGTAATCCCAGTACATGGGAGGCAGAAGCAAGAGGATTGCTGAGTTCAAGGCTTGCCTGGGCTACATAGTGAGGAAGGGCCAGCCTGAACTACAAAGTGAGACCTTGTCTCAAAAAATAAATAAATAAATAAATAAATAAATAAATAAATAAATAAATAAATAAATAAAAGGAGGTTTATTATATACATAATTGCCAATGTTTTCCAAATGCTCAGTTAATCCTTAAAGTCAGTCGGTCAAATTCAGTATCACCAGTCACAAGTTTATAGAAGAGAAAACTGAGGTGCATCGAGATCAAATAATAAGTGGCAGAGTTGACATTTGAAACTTAATATACCTTGTAAAATGTGCAGAACATATTATTTAAAGTTCTCCTCTTGCCTATTAAGATAATAAAAGTTACAATTAGTGCTTCAATTTTGGTAATGCCACTTATGTAATTCATTTTTTTTAACTTTGGTGACTCATATGTTTAAAATTGGAACATGCCAAACCCAATTTGCGGTAGACATTTTCTAGAATTAATACATATTACCTACAGCTTTCTTTCAATGAATAAACATAAAAAGTTTTTGATACTAAACAAAAGAATGAAGTGCATAGGCAAACAAACACTGAAATCAACATTATTAGCTCTGGAATTTAATCTAGATCAAAGAAACTTTTAGCAGCAAACATGAAAGGAAAAAATATATTGCTCCTATGGTCTACCTAAAATAGTCATTTTTACTGAGTTAGAGAGAAATAAAGATTTTCATGAGTTACATGAATCATTTTTATCTTCTTTAATACTGAGATTTTACTGTCACCATTTCTAGTGAAATTCATTAACTTTGTATTCACATCTTGATATTTCACTCTCTCAGATTTCAACTTTCATAAGACATGCACTTTCCCTAAGGTAAGCACAAACAATAAAGCTAACTTAGAAAAGTATTGTATCAAAAAATGAGAATATTGTTTTGTAAAAAAAATTATCACTTTTAAATTATATTGTAAAATACCAATTGAAATTAAGAGTTCTCATCACTTTTTTAAATTGAATTCTTTATTGGTACAATTTATATACATCTAACAATCACATATAACATTGGGGAATCTGTACCAGTATATGACACAAGTTAATTCTCACTTTTACCCATATCCCTACCCACCCAGTCCTCCCCACCCTCTATATACATGCTCTTTTATTTTCTTTCAGATTCATATTTATTCCTTCCCCTCATTATATTCCCACGGCAAATATCTTATAGAAATTTCCTATTCTAGAAAAACTTTCATACTTTCTAGAGCTCACTTGCATCTACAGGTGCTCATATCAAAGAGAAGATCTGGTATTTGCCTATGTGTGATCTATTTCTTTCACTTATTAGTGTATCTTCCAGGTGTCTCCATTTGCACATAAATGAATCCATCTTGTCTTTCTTTATGGCAGAATAATACTCCATTTTATTAAAAAAAAAAAAACAAAACGTCTTCTTTATCCACTCGACAGTTGATGGGCATTTGGGTTGTTTCCAAGATTGAGCTATCACAAACTGAGCTGCTATGAATGAGGGTGTACATCTGTCTTTCCAATGTGATTTTTTTTCAATTCTTTTGGGTATATTCCTAGCAGGGGGATAGCCGGGTCAAATGCGACCCCTACTCCTAGTTTTCTGAGAAATCTCCACACAGATCTCCACAATGGTTGTACAAGTCTACAATCCCACCAACAGTGGAGAAGGGTTCCTTTCTCTCCACAGCCACACCAGCATTTATTGTTGGTTGATTTTGTAATCACAGCCATTCTTTGTGGAGGGAGATGAAATCTCAGTGTTGTTTTCATTTGCATCTCTCAAATGACCAGTGATGTTACGCATTTCTTCATATGCTTCTTGGCTGCTTTGACTTCTGCCTCTGAGAAGTGTCTGTGCATTTCAGATGCCCATTTTTGAATTGGGTCTTTAAACTTGGGGAGGCTGATCTGTTTAACTTCTTTATATATTGTAGACAATAGCCCTTTGTCTGTTAAACAGCTAGTAAAGATTTTTTTCCCATGTTGTTGGTTGTCTTCTAGCAGTGCCAGTGACTTCTTTTGCTGTGCAGAAGCTTTTCAGTAGGATGAGATTCCACTTGTTGATTCTCTCTGCTAGTTCTTGTGCTATAGAGGTTTTTATTCACAAAGTCTCTGCCTAAGCCAATGTCTCCAAGAGTTTTACTAATCTGTTTTCCAGCCGAGTTATTGTTTCTTTTAATGTTTAAGTCTCGTATCCATTGTGAATTTAGTTTTGTGCATGGTGAAAGATATAGGTCTAGCTTTAGTTTTTGGCAGGTTAAAGCCCAGTTTTTCCAGCAACATTTGTTAAAGAGGCTGTCTTTCCTCCATTGGGGATGTTTGCCTCCTCTGTCAAAGATAAGGTGGCTTAGTGTATCCGGGGTTGTTTCTGGACCTTCTAATCTATTCCACTGATGCTCGGGTCTTTTACTTAGCCAGTACCATGCAGTTTTTATCACAGTGGCTTTATAGTAGAGTTTTAAATTGGGGATTGTAATACCCCCTGCCATGTTGTGCTTACTTACAATTGCTTTTGCTATTCTAGGTTTCTTGTGGTTCCAGATGACTTTTTGTATTATTTTCTCTATCTCTGTGAAGTATACTGTTGGAATTTCAATTGGAATTGCATTGAATCTATATAGTAGTTGTGGGAGTATAGCCATTTTGACAATGTTGGTTCTCCCTACCCAGGAACAAGGGTTGTCTTTCCACTTTCTGATCTCCTTTTCTATCTCATTTTTCAGAGTCCTATAGTTTTCAGAGTAGAGGTATTTGACTTCGTTAGGCCAATTCCTAGATATTTCATTTTTTTCTGGGTGCTACTGTGAAATGGATTGACTCCCCAATTTCTCTTTCAGTGAGTCTTTTGTTTGTGAAGACAAAGGTTGGTCAACAGAGTGTTGTTCAATTTCCATGTGTTTATGAGGATCTTGGGATTTCTTTTGCTATTCAGCTCCAGTTTCTAGGCACTATGGTCTGATAGTATGCAGGGGATAACTTCAATTCCTTTGCATATACTTAAGCCGGTACTATGGACTAGAATGTGATCTATTTTGGGGAATGATCCCTGAGCAGCTGAGAAGAAGGTATATTCTCACTTTGTAGGGTGAAAAATTCTGTAGGCATCTAGTAAGTCCATTTGTTCAAAATTTGATTTAGCTCAAGTATTTCCTTATTGATTCTTTGTCCAGTTGATCTGTCAATTTGTGACAGTGGAGTATTAAAGTCCCCTACGACTACTGTATATGTGGTTAACTAGCTTTTCATGTCTAGTAATGTTTGTTTTATATAGTTGGGTGCATTAGAGTTTGGTGCATAAATATTTATGATTGTGATTTCTTTCTCTTGGATAGTTCCCTGTATGAGATATAGTGATCTTCTTTATCTCTTTAATCAGTTTGGGTTTGAAATCTTTTTTTTATCTGCAAACAACATGGCCACTCCTGCTTTTTTGCAGTTTCCTGTGGCGTGGAGGATTGTTTTCCAACCTTTTATTTTCAGCCTATGGGTTTCCTTCTGAATTAGGTGTGTTTCCTGTATGCAGCAGATTGTAGGATCTTGCTTCTTGATCCAATCTGCTAGTCTGTGTCTTTTAATTGGCCCATTGAATCCCTTGACATTATTGGTTATGACTGGGACATAGTCAGAGCTGCCATGTTTCCCTGTTCTTGGTTCTTTTCTTCCTTGCTTTTCCCCTTTTCTATTTAGTTTCTTGTTTGCCCCAATGAATTCACTCTCCTGGGTCTCGTGCGTATGGAATTTTCTGTGTTTTTTTTTTTTTTTCCCCAAGATGTTCTTTAGAATGTTTTGGAGTCCAGGTTTCATATTTGTGAAGTTTTTCAGGTGTTCTTTATCATGGAAGTATCTTATTTCCCCGTCTATTCTGAAAGATAGTTTTGCAGGATACAACAGTCTAGGTTGGAGGTTGTTTTCCTGCAATGCTTGAAATACTTCCCTCCACACTCTCCTTGCACTTAGTGTTTGTGTTGAAAAGTCTGCTGTGATCCTAATGGGCTTCCCTTTGTAGGTGATTTTCTTCCTTTCTCTCACTGCTTTCAGTATTTCCTTCTTTTGTTGTGCATCTGGAACCTTGATAATTTTATGTCTAGGTGTATCTATTTTTATGTCACGGTGCTTTGGACTCCTATAGGCCTCCTTTATCTGTATGTCCACTTCTTTTCCTGTGAAGTTTTCTGTTGTTATCTCTGACATTAACTTTTTTATATCTTTTACACTGTCTCCTGCTTCCTCAGTGATTCCAATCAGTCTTATATTATTTTTCTTTGAGTCATATAGAAGCTGTTGGATTGATTTCTCATGGTCCCTTGCTCTTTTCCATAGATTATACCTTTCCTGCTCGCTGGCTGCTATGCTGTCCTCTAGGTCTGAGATTCGGTTCTCTGCTTCATGCATCCTACTTTGCAAGCTTTCATTCTCCTTCATCACTCCCTGGAGCTCTGCATGAAGCTGTTTAAAAGGTTCCATTGCTTCTGCTATCTTGGATTCTATCATCTCACTGGCCTCTTCTTTAATGATGTCTTTCACTGTGGACAGTATCCCTGTTTTGATCTCAGAGATGAGTTCTGATTTCCATTTTACTAGATCTGCTTTAGTTACCATCTCCAAGAGTCCTGGTGTTCGAGTTTCAGTTTGGCCTATTTCCCTTTTCTCTGAATTTCCCTGTGATGGTGATCTTTGTGTCTGCTTTTTTCTATATTTTCTCATTTCTACTCTTTTTTTGTTACTAATGCTATTTGTTTGATTCTTTTCCTGATGACAGGGCAATGTTTGTTGCAGGTCTCTTTCTTTCTCTTATCTGGGGTGCTTTGAATGTGGCACCTTCCTGGGGTGTCCTCCTTGAATCTGTAATGACCCTTGAGAATTCTCACTTGTGACACATCATGGGAGTTATTTGAGCAGAACAATCACATCATGTTTGTTAACATAATACAATCAACGCCAATACATTAAATAAAATGAAAGGTTTTGTTAAATTCTATTCTGAAGACTTTGAGCTCATGAGTTACCTCTATGTCCATATGCCAAAATTTAGAATTATTCAGCAATGTGTATACAACATATAGATAGTAAATGTACCCCCAGAGCCCTTTGGGGATAAGAGCTCACTGGGGAATCAGGGAGATAGGGGGACAGAAGGAGAGTGAAATAGGGTTAGCCAATTTTTGACGATCACCTATACTCTAGAACCTCATATATGCCAGCAGGTAATAGAGGATAAAGGGCATATATAAAACACTACTAACTCTATGCTGTTAGACTATTGGAGACTGCACAACTTCTTATAACAGTACAGGAGAGGAAATGGGGCAGCCTAAGAGTCTTTTAGTTCTGGGTATTGCTTCTGACAGGAGGATAGGAGAGGATGTGGGGACAAGAGGTGAATAGAGGGATCTAGGAGCAGATGGCAAAATAGAAGCTAGATAGCTAGATTCCCTTTTTCTTTTTCTTTTTCTTTTTATATCTTGCCTGGTCTCTCAGCGTGACTGCAGTGTGGAGGGATGCAGGAAATGGCTCTGACTCTTCTTGCACCTGGGTCCTCACAGCGCAGCTCCAGGGTGGGGTTGGGGCCAGCTGGAGAGGGCCTCAATACTCTGTGGTCGGGATGGCGCTTGGGGTCCATACCTGACTCCTCACTGCACAGCTCTGGGGTGGAGCGGGCTGGTGGGCAGGCTGCCAGGAATGGAATCTGTATTTACACTCTTGCTGAACTTGCTTATTAATAGTTTTCAGTGCGTTCTGTAGGATTTTTTATATACAAGACACTGTCATCTGCACAGAGATAGTTTTCCTTCTTTTCCAATTAGGGTGGCTTCTATTTGTTTCTCTTGTCTAATTGACAATCTAGAGTTAGCTCTTTTCTGCACAATTTATTGTTAAGCATTACTGGAACTTAGGTTTGATTATGCTCATGACGTGTGTATCAAATGTATCAATATAATCAATTAAAAAAGAAAATGTCTTAAAAGTGCAATTTTATATAGCCTAAAAGACATATTCACTATTTTTCATGAGTTGAAATGAATAATAGAGGACATGGTAAAACCTAGGTCAAGTCTACTGACTGCCACTGTTTTTCTAACTCCTGACATCTTTTCCTTAGGGAAAGATGTATTTTCCACTTGTACAGTGGTATTTCCTCTATCCCTATATCTTAGAGGAGCAATTTGGACTTATATTCATATCTTTGAAACTGACAGTTGCAGCATGTTTGGGTTCAAGACAAATACAGGAGTAGAAGAGCCTTGCACACATAGTCTGTTTTTCCTTTACATCCTGCAGATCACTGCACATCTAGGAGCTAAGAATAGGGATCCGTTTGCCACCTATAAGGTCTCAACTAAGAGACTGCAGAAGTCATTAGATGGGGATAGGAAACTCCACGTTAAAGAATACTGTATATGTTTTACATTTACACAAATAGATTGAAAATTATGAAGTAAAAGCTTTCCCCCTCTTATTTTCCTATTTCCCACTGAACTCTGTATTTCACCAAACAAGACCTTAAAAATATAGCATTAGAGGATAAGTGCATCTTTAATATTTAAAAATGGGTTATACTGAATAGAGTCTTTTAATATTATGCTAATCTACTCTCTTCATTTATGCATCATGACTTCAAAATGTGATCACAAGGCTAATTGGAATTAAATTGAAGTCAAATACAACTTTTGCTTGACTGATCTTAACAAGATTAAAGGAAGACAGTCAATTTTGTCCATTAAACTTTACTCATTCTTTGGTAGCATGAAGTTTTTTTTAGCTCTTATTCAGTCAGCACTTCTTTTAATTTTATGCTCATGACCTATAATGAAAATATATGTTGAATATTGGGTTACTTAAGTGACATCACTGCATAATATATTACATGATCTGACAGTAATGGAATTCAAAACACAATTACAAGTAAAAGGTGAGAATTCAAATGAAGTATGGAAATTTGACCTAGTGAAGTGAAACTCTTTTTCAAAATAAATGTGCAATTTAAGTGTTGAAAAATCAAAACACTGGAGGCAATGCCTGATGTGAAATTTCAGTTTCTATGTGAGTTTTTATTTTTTTTTCTATTGTTGTTGTTGTTGTTCTGAGACAGGCTCTGGCTTTGTAATTCAGGCTGACCCTGAACTTCCTATGTAGCCCAGGCAAGCCTTGAACTCAGCAATCCTCCTACCTCTCCCTCCTGAGTGCTGGGATTATAGGTGTGAGTCACCACTCTGGCCTGGCACTGTGGTATGTGGTAATGATTGCTGGTGGGCATGAGTCACCACACCAGGTATTTTTTTTTTTGAGACAAGGTCTCGCTTTGTAGTTCAGGCTGGCTCTGAGCTCACCATGTAGCCCAGGCAAGCCTTGAACTCAGCAATCCTCCTGTCTCTGCCTCCCGAGTGCTGGGATTACAGGCGTGAGCCACCACACCCGGCAACACCAGATATTTTTATATGTGGTTACTGGGGATAGAACCAGGGTCCTTGCACTTGCTAAGCAGGCATCAGAACCACTGAGATAAATTTCTGGACCTTTATTAGAGATTTAAGAAATACATATAAAATACTCTCAAGATGTTGTAAATAAAATAGGGCAAGTACCCTCACAAAACAGGATGTATGGAATCCAAGGCTTTAATCCATGACCTCTTTCCTCTAAAGATGGAGACATCTTTTCTTTATTCTGGGTGGAATGCACTTCCCCATGTCTCCTACTCTAATCACCCTAAGGACCAGGTCTGTGGTTAACAGCATGAAACAAACCAGAATATCACCAAGGGTGAAATAACTGCTGATACATGGTTTCCAACTAGGAAGAAATGGCCTAAGACTCAAGTCATACCTCTGACCCTGTAAAAGTTATCAGGCCCTAGTCCACCACAGCAAAAATAGGAAAAGCTAGTCTACTACTTTTGTTTATCACCCTATTTGGTCACCTGTGCTTCCTTTAGCTTCTCAAGCAAAAACTGCTTCCCAATTTTTCTCACTTTTTCATGGTTCTAAATTTGCTTAAGCATGTCCCTCTGGTCTGTGTCTTAAAATTCTCTTTGGAGTGTGTCAAAGTCAATGAACCTATTTCATAGAGGTACTGAGAGTAAGTTGAGGCCGCTGTCTCCCCTTTGGAAGACCTTGGACTCCATCCAATAAAATATCAAATTTTAAAATTTTCATCTGGTTTGTGTAAAAGAACCATTGGCTGATTTGTGACTTCATGTTATAGTGACGATTTTCATCTTGGTAGCAGATTCTAATTGTGAAAGTACAATTGTTAACCAGCAGTACCTACAATTTTTAAAATTGTGAAAAAGCCACTTTTGGTGGTTTCAAAATGGTGATTTACAATATGTTTACTAGGTAAGTTTTACCACACACACAGGAAAAAAAAAACTTCCCAACAATTCTACTTTGTAGGCACGGAAGAAAGAAAAAAAAAAAAAACTGGGTTTCAAATAGTACTCTTTCCCTGAAGAAAAACATACAGACTGTTCCTCAGTAAGCAATTCTGAAAACTAGAGTATGCCTTGTTTACCCTGGAGGAAAAGTGCCATGAAAATATTACATGAAAATATCAACCATGTTGATGCTATCATTTTTGAATCAGAATTTATTAAATAAACTACTATTTATTAATTCAACAGTTCCTTTATGTATCTATTCCATATATGTTTAAAATTTACTCCAGGGAAACAGTGCAATAGTAAGATGTAGCAGAATTGTGGCTGGAGAGACCAAACAGAAGAAGAGCAGACCTCAAGACAGAGACCCAGTAACCAGGGCTTCAAGGCTTACTAGAGATAAACACCAGCTTGCAGTTAAACTGTAATTAGCCCCACAAGGTCCAGCGAGCACAGATAGGCATCAGATGCATAAGTGGGTTACCAGCACATCTGGACCCATACTTCCATCCCTTTCCAGGGTTGTTTTTGTTCTTTTTACCATTGCAAGCTGAAGAGAAGCTAAAGTTAAAGATGAATGATGCTACCACATATCCTTGCTATGTGCCTCATTGTCTACTCAGTCAGTATTAGCTAAGTGACTATGAGAGAGGAAATCATCCCACTGTGTGAAATTAAGCGACTATGCTTAACTGGGCAACTATGCTCTTTATAAAATGTACCTAACTAACCATGACAACTTCTGTAATCTGTCACCAAAGGGGAACGATGGACTCAGGCCTGCCAGAACTCCTTGGTTGCCACCCCCCCCCCCCACTGCTCTGCTTGATACATTCCCAGGGAGGTGCCATTGAAACTAAGCCTCATAGATTTGTAAAAGAGGCATATAAAGAAGTGTAAACTTCTCTTGGGACTGACAGGAGTCACTGGGGTGTCAGCACCACTAAAGCAGCTTAGGTTTCTGTCTCCATGTTTGAGTGCTGTATGGAATTCCCTGAAGTTTCCTGCTGCATTTAGCATCCCAGATGGGACATTTAGGACCCACCAGTCACTCATGGCTGATTGCCTGCCACACAGGTTGGATAGGGCGGCTCAGCTGGCCAGATGATAAGCTTTTGTGAGCACGCACCAGATTACTTCTCGTCCCGTGGGAGGTCTCCCCATGTGTCCGGCTGAGGCACCCTGGCTGGCTGCTTGAGGATGGCTCAAGACACAGAGGAAAAAATGGCATTCAGCAGATGCCTGAATCTCAGTAGGGCTGAGGGGCTCTGGTTTGGGAGCAGGTCCAAGGAGGACTCGCCAAGAGAGGACCGATCACTCTCTGTGTTCCCCGAATCACTGCCAGAGTGCAGTGAAACTGGATCACTCTAGGCTTCTAGAAGGCAGGTTTGGTCACTGTTGTTGGTGTATGGGAGGATCTGTTTGGTTGAATCTGTGTGTGCTTATGGACATCTGTGTGAGTGAGATGGACATCACATTCCCGACTCCACACAAGGGCAGAGTCCTAAACGCTGGTCCCAGGGCCATCCTCATAAGGCTCAGGTCAGCACTGCACTGCGGTGAGACAGATGACGGGCCTGCCAGTGCTGGCAGGGCCCGAAATAGCTCCCTGAGGAGACTGGCTGGTGATGGAGGAAGCAAACGATGCCTTGTTTGTAGCCCATTTCTGTGGGAGGAAAAACAATGGATGGGAGACAGAGTAGAAACACTCCATTAGGAATCATGATCAAACACTTCAAAATGTGGTTTACTGGAGATTATGGTCAGAAAGTCACTCCAGCGAAGCTCAGAACCCTTTGTGAGGTAGACAGGCCATCCTTCCAGGTTGGATGGCTCCCAATAGGCTCATTTAAAATGATTTTAGTCCATAAAGTGTGACAGATTGACAGGTTGTGATTAAAAAAAAAGACACCTAGAACAGTTCCTTTATGTGGACTCAGGAATACAGCTGGCTCTTTGTCCAGAAGAACCCTTTTCCTGAATTCTGGTCACATCTGCAGCCCCTACAAAGATCTGTCCAAACCCCACCCATTTTGAGAACAATACAGATGATTTGGTCTTAGATGTGTTAAGCCTCCCACTCCTGGACCAATATTCCCCTTAAAAGCAACAAACGCCCGCCCCAGCTCTCAGACCCTTGACACCTCCAGAGATTGGCTCCTCGGGCTCTGAGATGCTCCCATGTCAGTTGTGGCCTCAGAGTTCCCATTCTGATTCCACCACATACTTGGTCCAATCTCCAGTTTGGCCCCAAATTCTTGGTGCCTTCATGGAAGAAGTGACCCTCACCAGGCTGAAACTGCCCAAGCTAACTCATACTAGAGAAAAACCATTTGGTCGTGACTTTTGCTACTGGACCTCCCAGCTGCAAGATAATTGGCATCAAGTGAGCAAGACAAACTAAGCCAGAAGCCTTTTGTCAGCCATGGATTTGCAAAGCAGTGGATGATGAAGTGGTCCATCGCCTATTATACATACCTGACTCTCCACTGCTCCTCTTAGGGATGGATTGGCCAAGTTAAGGGCTAAAACTGATTTTAGTGATGGAGAAATGCACTTTGAATTGCCACCTCCACGTCTGATCTTGGCCTTCACTTTTCCTAAGGAAGAAAAGTAGGTTCTGTGACTGGCTAATTTAGATAGTCCCAAAAGAGGATCTGGACTTAATTTAAAACTTACCTCAAATGGGAATGAGAGATAATTCACCTTGCCCGGTTACAGACCAATCCCCAATGAAATAGAACCCATGACTCAAAGACAATTACAAGAGTTTTTGAGAATATCAAGCTTTTATAAGATATAGATTACCACATCTTAGCTTCCCTTCTATAAAGCTACAAAGGGAGGAAGGAGCCCTTAGTATGGACAAAAAGAAAAGTCTTTTCAAGGCTCTCAAAGAAAAATTTCAGGAAGCTCCAGCATTAGGTCTTCCTGACCTAAAAAAGCCTTTCACATTCTATGTGACAGAATAGAATGGCTGTTTGTCCACACTCTAAGTTTCTGGGAGAGACTGATACCCTACTTGTCCAAGCAACTAAATGGTGCCACACAAGGGTGATCCTCTTGTCAGAGCGCTTTAGCCTCAACTGCTTTTCTGAGCAAAGAGACAAACTGATTCTGGCCCAAGATCTTCAGATGCTTGTTCCATATGCTGTAGTAATCTTCATAAATGCTAAGGGCCACCACTGGCTCACCAACTTGCACCTCACCCCGTGCCAGAGTTTGCTCTGTGGAAAAGGCTCAGAAATTAAAACGCCACAGAGATTAAAAAAGTGTCAGTCTAAAACTAGCCAGTCTTTGGCGCTGGACAGAGGGTCCTCTTGGTGTGATGGTTAGGAGACTGAATGAACAGACCTGAGGTATACATTCCTGACCTTACATATACAGAGAACGCTGTACAGAAAGGATTACGCACAAAAGGGGACAAAAGACTGAGTACCCTGAGGATATATTTTGGTTCTTGGAAGCTATTTGGGCCCCCAAAAAGACTGAAGTTGTCTACTACAAAGAACATTAAAAAAAGAGAGAGCAGTCTAGGGACCAAATAGACAGTGACAGAGGCCAAGGCCACTGAGAGGCCAAGTTGCTGTTTTCTTCCACTGATCTCTTGGACAGGAATTTTAAAACACAGTGTATTTATCAAAAGAGCTTCAATGGTGGCCAAAGAAGGAGGAACAAAACAAAACAAAAAAAAGGATAGGCCCTAACTGGCACAGGCCACACATGACACCACCCATTTAGAAAAGAAATAATTTAAAGACTGTTCAACTGTTACTTCTGTGTGCCTTGGATGACAGCCCTGACAAGAAAAGTTGTCCAGTGCTGTGTCATCTGTGTCCAGCACAATCTTCAGGCAGAACCAAAAAACTCCTATAGCGGTCCACAGAACAAGGAGAATATCTTCTGAGGACATCCAGGTAAACTTCATAGAGTTACCCAAGTGTGGAGGTCTCCATTACCTCTTGGTTATGGTTTGAAATTACCCCAACTGGGAAGAGGCTTTCCCTTGTCAGATACAGAAAGCCCAGGATCTGCCCTAATATGAACACTGCTGCAGGAATTTGTTCATTACTATAGGCTTCTTTTCAATATAAGATCAGACAACCATTCTGCTTTTATGGCAACAGTGGTCCAAGGAATGACAAGAGCCTTAGGGATTAATCCAAATTTACATGTGGCCTATCAGCCCGAAGCCTGGGAAAAACAGAAAAAGATAAAATAAAACCCTAAAGACAGGGCCAGAGAAGCTCTGTGAGGAGACAGGGCTTACTTGAGCTTAAGCCTTACCCACTGTCCTCCCCCAGGTGAGATGCAGCCCTACAAGACTACAGGCTATTTTCCTTATAAGATTTTATTTGACAGGCTACCTCCCATTCCAAGGGGACTAACCTACCCTAGGAACATTAGAAGAAACTTCCTTAGAAAAACAGGGTACAGAAGGCTTTCCAGAAGGTGGCCCCCAAGGTGCTGGAGAGGACTGCCTTTAGCATTTCTATCACTCTCCACCCCTTTTCTCCAGGTGACTCAGTCTAGACTAAAGATTCACATTAAGAAAATCTTAGGCTTAGATAAGATCACCCACTAAAGTTATTCTGTTCACCCTCATGGTAGCCCAAATAGGAGGGGTCCCACATGGAACCATTAGAGTTGGATTTAAAAACAGAGCCGCTGGGCCAGAGATTTAGCTCAGTGGTTCCTGCACCTGCCTCACAAGCGCAAGGTCCTGAGTTCAATCCCGGTAACCACATACGATGCTGGTGTGGTGACTCACACCCACCAGCAATCATTACCACATACCACAGTGCTGCACGTGGTGGCTAACGCCTGTAATCCCAGCACTTGGGAGGCAGAGGCAGGAGGATTGCTGAGTTCCAGGCTTCCCTGGGCTACATCATGAGCTCAGGACCAGTCTGAACTACAAAGAGAGACCCTGTCTGAAAAAAAAAAAAAAAAAAAGCAGCAGCTCTAGAGTAGAAGTCTTCTAGAGATCCTGACCCGAAAGAAACCTTCATCAGGCCAGAGGATACCACCTGCAACCTTGGGAATATTGTTGAAAGACAACAACCCTGCTCTAGTCACACTGGTGGCTGACCAGTCTATGCAAGGCAGAAGCCTGATGATACAGGACACAGGAGGACACCTACCTTTAAGACTACCTGTAATGAATGGTCATCCCTTGTTTTTATTCATACTTGTTAACAACAAAGTTGTTAACTTTGCTTTTTGCTATAGCTTTTGCTGAAATTGCTCCAGCCAACTGCGAATACAAAAAGGTGTCTGCTAGCTCTTACCCTCTCTCTGTGAGTAAGATGTTTTCCTGGTAGCAGCCGCTTATACTTATATGGAAATCCATATCTCTTCTATGCTAAGAACAACAAGGACAGAGACAATGTTCACAGAAGCAACTAATACCCATGATCCTTGCCTATTCATCCATAAGGAAGCTCCATAATGGCCATTTTTCATAGTCTCTGTAATTGTGATGCAGAAACTATCAGGACTTATACCCACAACCTAACTATCTACAAAATTTATAAGCCTACAGATGGTATCTTTAAAAAAAAAAAAAAAAGATGGTATCCTAGCTCTCAGCTTTAATCCAAAGAGTGGGGTCATTTAAGAGTTTAAACTTCTGACTGTATGTAGGTAAAAAATAAATAAATAAATAAATAAATAAATAAATAAATAAATAATGATAAATGACTATCAGAGAAAATAATCTAATACTATGGACTAGCCATTTGGGCCAAAGATAAAATATGTGGTATTAGCTTACCATTTGCATACTAATTAAATAATTAAACTATAAGCTTGCTAAAAACCATAACAATAAAACTACTTGTACATTAAATCTCCTAGGTAAACAACAGATAAACATTCAAAATGTAGTATATCAAAACAAATTAATATCAGACTGCCTACTAGCTAAAAAAGAGTTTGCAGAAAATTCATTTGACCTACTGTCGCCTACAAACAGATGATCTAAGGTGGATCACAAAAATAGTCACCAAGAAAAAACAGAAATTGGGGCCAGAGGGTTAGCTCAGTGGTTCTGGCGCCTGCCTCGCAAGCGCAAGGTCCTGAGTTTGATCCCCGGTAACCACATACAATGCTGGGTGTGGAGACTCACGCCCACCAACAATCAATACCACATACCACAGTGCTGGGTGTGGTGGCTCACGCCTGTAATCCCAGCACTCGGGAGGCAGAGACCAGAGGATTGCTGAGTTCAAGGCTTGCCTGGGCTACATAGTGAGCTCAGAGGCAGCCTGAACTACAAAGCGAGACCCTGGCTCAAAAAAAAAAAAAAACAAAAAAACAAAACAAAAAAAAAAACCCAGAAATTGGACCAGTCCAGATCCAGAAAAGGGAAAATCCAGGGAAAATATTCAGAAGCTAGTTCTCAGTTTTAAGAGAGTTTAAAATCATACTTAAAACAATTATTACTATGATAGGTATCTACTTGATCATCCCATGTTTATTACATGTAGCAATGTGAACCTTAGGCTCCATGATAAAAACCACCATAGATCACAAGAGTCTCTGAGTCTCTTGAGTTTTCTATAAAAGGATATTGGTCTATAAAAGATTATATAAACATAGTCATTGATGAGATAAAACACAATGCAAATGATAAAAATCAATATAAAAAGTAAGGCTCTTCGATCACAGCCTCAAAATGGGGAATGAGAGAGGAAACCACCTCTCTTTATAGATTTAGGCAACTATGGGTTAACTAGGTACCTATGCTCTTTGTAGAATGTACCTAAGTGGTACCTACAACCTTGGTGATCTGCCACTAAAGGTACATAACAGAGTCAGAGAGTCCTGCCAGAACTCTCCCGGCCCCTGCTCTGCTTTGTATAATCCTGTTTGCTACATCCCTAAGGGAACTTTAATAAAATTAAGCCTCATGTAGTAAAAAGAGGTATATAAAGAAGCACAAACTTTTATTTGAGGCTCTCAAAATTGAGAAGAGTCACTTACTATTAAAACGGCTTTTTGAAAGCCGGTACATACAGGAAATAGTCTATGACAGAGAGAAGAAGGATGCTAAAGATACTGTACTCCAATTCTGTGTCACTCTATTGCTGACTTTGTTCTAGTGAGATACACTATTGACCAATATCTGTTGTACATTTTGATCCTCATTTACGCTTTCAGTTTCTTTTACCAGAGGAATGCTTCATCATTTACACTGGTGTGTCTTATTTATTTCACTTAAGAGTGTGGCATCAAGGTGCAACTATTTAGCTATAAGTGTCTCTAGATTATCTTTATGGCTGAGTAGTACCTTGTGGTTTTAAGTTGAATTATTCTGGTAAATAGTGACATTGAACATTTTTAATATGCTTATTAAACATTCATATATCTTCTTTTGTAAAGTGTCCATTTGCCCATTTTTATGCAGTTATTTGTTTTTTATTATTACATTGTAGAATCCCTTATATGCTGGATACAAGTTATTTTTCTGTTTTTATGTTGCAAATTATTTTCATTTGTTTTGCTTTTTCCTTTTCTTAAGGTTGTCTTTCATATAGTAAGATTTTAAGATATACATTTTTTTTTTTTACTTGTGGTGTGTTTCTATGTTTTTCAAAAACAATCCTTACCTGTATTAGGGTAACCAAGATTTTCTCATTTTCCTTTAAGAAATTTTTAGTTTTGCTACATAACTTATTTAGATTTCATTAATGTATGTGATGTAAGGTAAAATATCCACAGTCAGTTCCATTTGATTTTGCAGCTGAATAGGCAGTACTTTTTGAAAAATTTTCACTAATGAACTGTACTAGCACCTTCATCAAAATTGATTAGTGTGTGTGTGTGTGTGTGTGTGTGTGTGTGTGTGTGTGTGTGTGTGTGGGTCAGTACAGTTTAATAATGTCTTGTTTTCAGGAATTCTAAATCTTTTTCTTTTATATTCAAATACTTTTGCTTAAGCAAGAATAGAACCCAGTAACAAAACACAGATCAACAAAAGAAAAAAAGTGAGGACCATGGATTTAGCTCAGGGAATCTGGCCTCTGCTGTGCAAGCACAAGGTCCCGCATTCCATCCCTGGTAACCACATACCACAGTGCTGGGTGTGGTGACTCACATCCACCAGCAATCAGTACTACATTGGTAATCTCAGGACTCAGGAAGCAGAAGCAGAAAGATTGCTTTGAGTTTGAGGCTTGCCTGGGCTACATAGAGAGCTCAGGGCCAGCCTGAACTACAAGGCAAGACGCTACCAAAAGAGAGAGAGAGAGAGAGAGAGAGAGAGAGAGAGAGAGAGAGAGAGAGAGAGAGAGAGAGAGAGAGAGAGAGTTATGTAATTTCACATCTGCGTGGGAAATGGCCAGGAAATAAGTAATTGTTAAAGAGGTATGTTTGGTTTTGATCTTATATAGCATAACAGAAAACATATATTTAGAAAACTGGCATGACAAAAGAAAAGAAAAGTGATTGTTTTTTAAATAAAAAAAAAAGAAGGAATTAGAAAATGGGATTGGATTCACCAAATGTGAAAAGCTTGTCTCTGGAAGAGAAGACTTTTCCTCTATTCTCTAAAACTTTGGTAATTCATTTTATAAAATGACCTGATGGTAAGCAGATTAATTGAAGGGAAGGCATTTAAATTTATGGCATATTACTGGGGCCTTACATAAAATAGGAGTAAATATTCACAAACAGTGAAATCAAGCAGTTAACACATCCTTCTTACAATGAAGAGTAAATTATTTGGGAAAATGATAAATAGACCAACCTTTAATGTTCTCCTGTGATAGTTAATTTTCCCTGGTTCATTAGATTCACAGGGAGGAGAGACAACTGTATTCCCTTTAGAAAATCTGTCTTTTGCCAGGAAAGGGAGGTTTGGAAGAAACCCTTCCTCATATGGGCTATTCCCTGAGTGCTCTCAGCTGCACCCATCAGCATCCACCCTTATCTTGGGGTGGCATTTTCTGAACTCCGCCAGTTTCTTATACTTTTGGACTTTTACATGTATTGCTTGTAGTACCCAAAAAACTTCCCAATTTTTCTTCAATTGATTAATATTAATGCCGACTCAAATATTTTTTCTTTTCAGTATATCAAAATGACTGTCTTCTAGAACATGCAAACTTTTATCATGATATTAAGCTAGTATGAATAAATCCAAACCTAAATTTTCTAATTTGAATGATTGAATTAGTCAAAAAAGGGCATGTTTCTCAAACTGAATTTTTTTTTAGACAGGGTCTCACTTTGTAGTTCAGGCTGGCCCTGAGCTCACTGTGGTGCCCAGACAAGCCGCCGCGAACTCAGCAGTCCTCCTGTCTCTGCCTCCCGAGTGCTGGGATTACAGGCGTGAGCCACCACGTCCGGCATTGCAGTATGAGGTGTTGATTGTTGGTGGGCGTGTCTCCACGCCCAGCATTATATGTGGTTACCGGGGATCGGACTCAGGACCTTGCACTTGCGAGGCAGGCGCCGGAACCACTGAGCTAACCCTCCAGCCCTCAAACTGAAATTTATCAAAGATAGTGATCCAACCTAAAGAACACAGAGGAAATAAAGATTGAAAAATAATGAACAGAGACACAGTAGCCCATGAGACACTAGGAGATGCAATCCCTATTTAAATCCTAATAACATATCTCACAGATCTAGAGAAAATAATCCAAAAAAATAATCTGGAACCACAAAAGACCTAGAATAGCAAAAAAAAAAAAAAAAAATTCCAGGTAACAAGGACATGGCAGGAGGTATCATGATCCCCAAGACATTCAAGAGAAGCAGATGAAAACAACTCTGAGATTTCATCTCACTGCACAAAGAATGGCTGTTATCTCATATTGAGCCAGTAACAAATGCTGTGGGAGGCTGTGAGGAGTAAGGAACCCTTCTCCACTGTTGGTGGTAATGTAGACTGGTACAATCACTATGGAGATCAGTGTGGAGATTCCTCAAAAAACTAGGCTTAGAGGTCCCATTTGACCCTGCTACTCCCCTGCTAGGAATATACATGAAGGAGTTACAAAATTCATACCACAGCGACATATGTGCACCCATGTTTATAGAAGCTCAGTTCGTAATGGCTAAATCTTGGAAACAACCCAAATGCCCATCAACTGGAAACTGGATAAAGATGTGCTTTTTCTATAAAATGGAGTATTACTCTGCCATAAAGAATGATAAATTTGAGTCATTCACACTCAAATGTGTGTACCTTCAGGACATACTCGCAAGTGAAATAAATAGGTCACAGATATGTAAATATCATATCTTTTCTATGGTATGGGAAACTGAAAATGTAAATAAATCCTAGAATGTATGATAGGCATTGTAAAACAGAAAATATCCTAAGGGAAATGGCAGGTAGGGGTAAATAACAAGGGGAAAGAAAAATTATGATGGTAAAATAAAAGGGGAAATAAACTCATGTATATGGGGGGTTGTAGGGTGGGTAGGGGGATGGGAAAAATTAGAATTATGTTATGTCAAAAACTGGTACAAATTCTCAATAGTGAATGTGATCATAATGTGTAAATAAAATGTACCTATAACACAATAAAATTAAAAAAATAAAATAAAGCAAACTATTAATACAAAGTGGATAAAATCTGAATGCATTATTTTAAAGAAAAAAAAGCCAGAGGCTGAAGTGTGGATGTTAGGTAATTATCTCTCTGAGAAGTTTCTGTGAATGTAAAATACAGGTACAGTAGACCCTCCAACTACAACAGGCATAACATATGATCAACTTGGTTTATGACTGGAATTTTAGTTTGAATTTATGACCAAACTCTTGAATTATTATCTAAATATGAGTCTTTTACATATGGTCTAAGATTCAGATTTACATTTTAAAGAGTTTTGGAAGGAACATTACATCCTTTCCTGTGTGGGATTAATTGAGAAATCCTGGGGCAGTGTCTAAAGACACTGAGATCTGCCTGTGTAGAGGACAGAGACTCTGAAGTTTGTGTTAGAGAAGCCAGAGTCTTCAACTGGCCAACTGGACTTATATTCAGTTGACCAACTTGAGTTATAACCAATTCATGAGTGAACTGAGTTCAGAGGTCAAGGGTCCACTGTATTATGGAAAAATACAAAATATGCATAAACTATTTTTATATTGTGAAAAATTAAGCTAGGAATGTCATATTTTTTAAAAAATACAGATCCATACTAAATAGTAACTGAAAGTACCTATAGCTACACACATAACAAACAATAATGAGTGATGTTGGCCAAGCAAAAAGCCATAAATGCAGTACTTAACTATTCCATCTATATCAATTTTAAAAAATTGGCAAAGCTAAACTATAATACTTAACAGTATGTAACTTGACAATCAATATAAACAGATAATATCATAATTTCTATAAAAGAGGATCTTGTGAACATCTTCAGTTTGGAGATAGAAGGAGCTGGGATTAAGAAGAGAATGATAATTCTGACAATAGTTTGTATTTTTATTTTGGTGGTGGTTATTTGGATTATAAGTTTGAAATTATAGAAATGAAAAAAAAAAACTTGCCCAACCAATAATTAGGTCTTTGCTAAATATAAACTTCCTAAAACCATGGACTGTTTCTCATCTTCATGAATATTTTGAAAAAAAAAATGAGTTCACTAAAGACCCATAATGTGCTTAACATTCGGTTAGTAATTGTTGCTATAGAGATATAGTTAATAGATAATCTCATTTAAGAGAAAGCAGAATATCAGCAACATGCAGAGAACAACCAGTAATTCACAGATTAACCTTTGATTTATTATTTCCTTTATAGGGTCATGATCTAGTTTTTAGATTTTATTAATCTCCACCATAAAATTGTACTTAGATCATTGCAGTTCTCTTGGTGATAAGAGGGTTGGAGCCCCACTCTTTTAAACAGGAATTTTCTTTAAAGTATTCACCTTGCTGTGAAACTTACACATCTGGAGAAAATATAGGCATCAAGAAACTTCAGAATTTTGTTCATTTGATTCTTCTCCATCTGGATGCGCAAAAATCATACACAAAAACATGCACTTTCTGTTTTTATCATAAAAATCACTTTTCTGGGTAAATAATCACATTATTTATACCACAAATAGATTGTAATTCATAGTTCTACTGCTTATTACTTTCTTCTTAGTGAAAATATAGTACTCTGCTTGTTTTTAAATATCCAGATGTTTCCTATCTTGTGAGAAACTATATCAAAAGACAAATAGAGCTTGGCATGGTGGCTCACACCTGTAATCCTGGCATTTGGGAGGCAGAGGCAGGAGGACTGCTGAGTTTGAGGTTCACCTGGGCTACATAGTGAGCCCAGGGCCAGCCTGAACTAAAAAGTGAGACCCTGCCTCAAAAAAAAAAAAAAAAAAAAAAAAAAAAAAAAAAAAAAAAAAAAAAAAAAAAAAAAAAAAAAAAAAAAAAAAAAAAAAAAAAAAAAAAAAAAAAAAAAAAAAAAAAAAAAAAAAAAAAAAAAAAAA